>CM066336.1:1280000-1565000 GCA_033807585.1 Hydrophis major | reverse complement strand
GCATCGTAGAGCACCGCTCTGCCCGTCTGGAAGGCTGCCACCACCCGCGTGGCATCGGTGCTGGAGAAGGCGACGGAGGTCGGGGTGCCATTTTCTGCAGGAGAGAACCGGCGGGCCCATGGGGGGGGGGGGAAGGTCAGCCCTCGAATACAATGGTAATTAAAAACGAAAACGAAACCCTCCGTTCTGCAGTATTCTGATTATTAATTTACAGGTAATGCTCGACTTACAACCGCTTGTACGCTGGCCATTTGGAGTTACAACTGGTTTATATTCAAGGTGGTTTCTGTCTTGTTGACTCTCAAGACTCTTTTTTTCTGCTACGTATTCTAAATCGGGGGTCTCCCACTTTGGACCTTTTAAGCCTGGAGGACTTCTACCCCAGAATTCTGGGAGTGGAAGTCCTCCAGGGTTAAAGTTGCCAAGGTGGAAACCTGTGTTGTAAATTATGTATATATAAATACACACATATACATACATTCATTCATACATACATACATACATATACACGCACACTAGCAGGGTACCTGTGCTTCACTATGAAGCTAAGTGGTCAGGCTTAGTTTTTGGGGAGGAAAAGAGGGGGGAAAAATACTGCCTCTGCCTACCAGCATCCATCAGTATTCATCTGGCTAGCATCCTGTCAATGTGTGTGAGTTGAGGGCTGTTTGGAAACTGAAACAGTATTTGCTGTGTAAACAAGGAGACAGAGAAGAGCCTGGGGCCTGTCTCAGTTCAACTGTTCTGGACTAAAGCTGCTTGCTGCTGCTATGAAACCGAAACCGAAACTGAACCTCCTCTGCTTGTGTTTTGCCTTTGGAAGAGATTTCTTTTTTTCAGGTGGGGAGGGGGAGTAGAACTCCTTAGCATCAGAGCGTGTTAATAGTAATAATAATAATATAGGAAATACTCTAAATGCTCTGATGGTCATTTCGAAAAATCCTTTCTTAGGGAGCCCCTAGAAGTCAAGAGGAACATAAGTGCCAAATTTCAGGTTTGTAGCTTTTACGGTTCTGAAGATTTTGTGATGATGCGTGAGGGGCCTTTCACTTTTAAATACAGAAATATATAGATATGTTTGTGTGTGTATAAGGTGTTTTATATATATATGTATGTATGTATATGTGTACATACACACGCACACGCTTTTGAGAGCACGCATCAGAATTTCATTTTTTAAGGTGTTCAGGTGTGTTCACAGCAAAACATGATCCTAAAGATTCTCTTAGCTCACCCCACCTTATCTTAAAAGCCTGGGGTCTGCCCCACCCCTTGTGGTGCCAGGGGAATCCCCTGCAAACCCCCCCCCCTCTGCAGACCCCTCCCAGCCCAGCTCACCGCTGTCCCCGTTGTAGGTGCTAAGACAGGAGCCGCTGCAGGGGTCCCATATCCTCACGGTGCCATCTGCCGAGCAGGAAGCCAAGCGATTCCTGGCAAGGCTGAACGCCAGACTCCAGACGGCATCTGTGTGGCCGTCCAGGACAGTGTGGAGCACGCTTGGATCTACGCCACAAAGAGAGAGAGGCAACACCTGGCACGCTTCGCTTGGCGCAGACGGGGCCTGGCAAGCGGGGGAAGAAATCGGACTAGCAGGCCCTTTGGTTGGTTCTACCGGTAAGCCGCTTAGATTTGTTCAGATCAAACTAGCATAAAAGCCTGCTGGGTCTAGGGATGAAGGAACTAGGCTAGAAACTAGGAGGCTGGGAGTTCTAGTCCCACCTTAGGCATGAAAGCTGACCGGGGAACTTTGGGCCAATCACCAGGAGGCTGGGAGTTGTAGTCCTGCATTAGGTTGGATGATTTTGGCCCAATCTCTAGCAGACAATAAATTCACTCTCCCTCAGCCCAACCCACCTCACAGGGCTGTTGTTATGCAGAAAAGAGGAGGAGGAAGGAATGTTAGTTATGTCCGCTGCCTTAAAGTTGTTTATAAAAATAATAAAGGTGGGATAAAAATAACGTCTCAGTCATAAATCAACCACGTTTACAGATTCTCCCAGGTGTTCCCAGGTTAGACGGAAAGACAACCAGTGAAGAAGCGATCAGCCATTCAAGACAACGTCAAAGGGACGTTGAACTGAATGACGTGACAGCCAGCTAAGGAAAGCCAAAAGCATCCTTCCAGATCAGCAGGGGGAGGGAGGGATGCTCTGAGCACAAAGCCCCAGCGTTTGTGGAGGAAACGAGACTGTCAAGGCTGCCCCTCTTTCTTTTGTCTCCGGTTCTAAACAAGGGGGAAGCCCCATCATGGTTCTCCTGCCTCCCAACAATAAAACTCGACTCTCCATCTGAGCATTTCCTTTCGGGATTGAACCTTGAGAGTAAGGAGAGAGGAGGAGGAGGAGGAAGATGAAGGAGGAAGAAGAGGAAGAAGAAGAGGAGAAGGAAGAAGAAGAGGAGGAGGAGGAAGAGGAAGAGGAGGAAGAAGAAGAGGAGGAGGAAGAAGAGTAGGAGGAGGAGGAAGAGGAAGATGAAGAGGAAGAAGAGGAAGAAGAGGAGAAGGAAGAGGAGGAGGAGGAAGAAGAAGAGGAGGAGGAGGAAGAAGAGGAGGAGGAGGAGGAAGAGGAAGAGGAAGAGGAAGAAGAGGAGGAAGAAGAGGAGAAGGAAGAAGAGGAGGAGGAGGAAGAGGAGGAGGAGGAGGAAGAGGAAGATGAAGAGGAAGAAGAGGAGGAAGAAGAGGAGGAGGAAGATGAAGAGGAGGAGGAAGATGAAGAGGAAGGAGGAGGAGGAAGAAGAAGAGGAGGAGGAGGAGGAAGAGGAAGAGGAGGAGGAGGAAGATGAAGAGGAAGGAGGAAGAAGAGGAGGAAGAAGAGGAGGAGGAAGAGGAGGAGGAGGAAGATGAAGAGGAAGGAGGAAAAAGAGGAGGAGAAGAGGAAGAGGAGGAGGAGGAAGAGGAGAAAGAAGAGGAGGAGGAGGAGGAGGAAGATGAAGTGGAAGGAGGAAGAAGAGGAGGAAGAGGAGGAGGAGGAGGAAGAAGAGGAGGAGGAGGAAGATGAAGAGGAAGGAGGAAGAAGGGGAGGAAGAAGAGGAGGAGAAGAGGAGGAAGAAGAGGAGGAGAAGGAGGAAGAAGAGGAGGAGGAAGAAGAGAAGGAGGAGGAAGAGGAAGATGAAGAGGAGGAGGAAGAAGAGGAGGAAGAAGAGGAGGAGGAAGATGAAGAGGAGGAGGAAGAAGAGGAGGAAGAAGAGGAGGAGGAGGAAGAGGAGGAAGAAGAGGAGGAGGAGGAAGATGAAGTGGAAGAGGAGGAGGGACCAGGGGAGCTTCCTACCTACCATAGCCGTCGTAAGGGTCCATGCCAAGATCGGGGATCTTCCAACAGCGGATTCTGGCGTCTGATCCCCCGCTGTAGCAGGACTCGCTGTTGCAACCCATGGCCACTGAGAGCACCGGGCCCCTAAGGAGGAAGCCAAAGAGAAGAAGGACTGTGGAAGAGGAAAGGAGCATCTCTGTACACCCAAATGATGTTTCCAAACACCATGATAAGGCACCTCGAGGTGACCTGGGAAGATGGTTTTGTGAGTCCTGCGGCAAACTGAGTGCAGAGTTGCCTTCCGAGGCACTCGGGGCCACCGCTCCCCCCTTGTTAGGCAAAACAAATCAGCCGAGTGGGGCAGCTGCTGGGGGTCACAAGGAGGCCCCAGGCTGCCATATAATGTATTTATCATCGTGCTGGTCATCCTTGATTTATGACAATTGAGCCCAATATTTCTGGTGCTAAGCGAGACAGCTATAAAGTGAAATTTACCCCATCTTACGACTTTTCTTGCCACGGCTGTTAAATGAATCACTGCCGTTCTTAAGTCCCACGGCTGTTTAAGTGGTTCTGCCTTCCCCCCATTGACCTTTGCTTGTCAGAAGGTCCCAAAAGCCGATCCTATGCCCCTGGGGACACTGAGTCCGTCATAAATATGAGTCAGTTGCCAAGCAGCTGAATTTGGATCACTGACTGCGGCTACGGTCATGTGAAAAAACCAGTCCTAAGTCCCCTTTTGCAACTCCTTGTAACTCCTTGTAAGTCCTTGTAACTCTTGAGCAGTCACTGGGTGAATTGTTGTCGGGTCAGGGATACCTGTAACTTTCCCACAAGGGAAAGGGGGAGGAGCCAATGGGATTGCCTGCCTGGCATCCTAAAAAGCCTCTCCATCCATTTGCAGCCGAGCACATTTGCCCACCTGTGTCCTCGGAATGCGTAGATGGGTTCCACGTCCAGCGCAGCGTTCCTGCGAGAGAACAGACAGGAGCCACAAATAGACCACAGCTTTGACATGATGGGATGGTTTATTTGGGCGTTGCCCAGAGGCACAGAAGTATGGTGGGTGGGTGGGAGATAGAGAGAGATAGAGATAGAAAGAGACAGAGAGAGAGAGAAATAGATAATAGATAATAGAGACAGAGACAGAGATATAAAGATAATAGATAATAGACAGATAGATAATAGATAGAGATAGATAGAGATAGAGATAGAGATAGATAGTATTGATAGATTAGATAGTTTGATGTAGATTAGTTATAGTATTGACAGATGATAGATAAAAGAGGTAGTTAAAAGATAGAAGATGATAAATTGATAGTTAAAAGCTAGAAATAGATTAGATAGATAGTATTGATAGATGATAAAAGATAGGTAGTTAAAAGGTAGAAGATGATAGTTAATAGATGGATAAAAGATAGTTAAAAGATAGATAGAAGGAGATAAGGTAGCATTGATAGATGATAGATAGATGGATGGATGGATATGGGTGGGTGGGTGGGTGGAAGATATCAATAGATCTATAGGGGGAGGGTGGGAGGGCTCACTTTTTGGCAGCCACCGTCTTCTGAAGGTTCCACAGCTTGAGAGTCCCGTCCTCTGAGGCGGTGACCAAAGCCGACTCCCGGTGGTGGAAGACCAGAGCTCGAATGCCATCGTAGTGACTCCGCAGGGTGAATTTGGGGTTCCACGTCTTCTTAAAAGCGTCTTTGCTGTCCGAGAGCTGAGGGAAGCAGGAGAGAGAAGACTCAACGCCCAGGGCTTCCTGTGCCGCCTTCCTGTTGCCCTGCAGAGCCCACCCGGGAGCACAGCAGAGCGGCTGCAGGGAGGGGAGCGAGAGGTTGAAGCAGGCGAAGGGGCAACAGGCTGGCAGCCACTGTGGGCAGCATCTCCAAGGCTACTCACATCGCAGCTCAGCTCATTGTCGTTGGTGACAGTCAGGTCTGCGAGGTCCCCCAAGCTGACCTCCCCCCCTCCGATGGTGTCCATGATGAACACGTCTGAGGAGAAGCCCAGCGACCCTGATTTGGGGAGGGAAAAAGAAACCGTTGGGATGTGGCAGAGAGAAGGGAGGGAGGGAGGGAGAAGGGAGGGAGGAAGGAGGGAGAGGGAGGGAGGGACGGAGGAGGGAGGGAGGGAGGAAGGGAGGGAGGAAGGGAGGATGGAGGGAGAAGGGAGAGGGAGGGAGGGAGAAGGGAGAGAGAGAGGGAGGGAGGAAGGGAGGGAGAAGGGAGGAAGGGAGGGAGGGAGGAGGGAGGGAGGGAGGAAGGGAAGGAGAAGGGAGGGAGGAGGGAGAAGGGAGAGGGAGGGGAAGGAGGGAGGAGGGAGGGAGGGAGGGAGGGAGAGGAAGAGGGAGGGGAGGGAGAAGTAAGGAAGGAAGGGGGGCTTTGGACAGGGTGACCAAAAAGGTACATTGGGAGCCAAAAGAAGTGCGGAGCCCTCACCTTCGTGGGACCTGGGCTGAGACGTCATGGCTGGAGGTATGGAAGGCTTAGGAGAGAGGCCATCAACATCGCAGAGATCAGCCAGCATGCCTTGCAGCTTCACCCTGCGGGGTCCTGGAAAGAAGGGAGGGAAAAGCGAGTCAGCCTTGATGGTTGCTAGACAACTGAGCCTCAAATTTCTATCACTAAATGAGACCCAAAGGATTTTTTCCCCCCAAGAAGCAACTGGACTTCCTGGTTTCTCTTTGAAGATGTTTCACTTCTCATCCAAGAAGCTTCTTCAGATGAGAAGCGAAACGTCTCTAAAGAAAAAACCCGGAAAGTCCAGTTGCCTCTTGGAAAACAAAAAACAACGAAACCCACCTTTGGGACAACCAGGACCTGGAGGACGGAGGATCTCCGTAGATACCAAGGAAGACATTTGTTTTGTGAGTTTTGTGCCCCATTTCACAACTTTCTTTGCCAGGGTTACGAAGTGAATCGCTGCAGTCGTTAAGCCACTAACATGGCCGTTAAGTGAGCCTGTCTTCCTGCTTGTCAGGGGATTGATCACAAAAAGTGATCCCATGACCTTGGGACCCCGTGACCGTCATTAACACGAGTCAGTTGCCAAGCCTCTGAATTCTCATCACGTAACAACCACAGGGAGGCTGCAACAGTCGTTAAGTCTGAAAAACGGTCATAACTCACTTTCTTTCCTGGGCCTTTAGAGGAGCTTTAAATGAACTGTTTGTAAGACAAGGATCACTTTCAGTCTGAAATGGGATAGGGTCTCCTGCTTGAGCAGGGGGTTGGTCTAGAAGACCTCCAAGGCCCTGTTATTCTGTTAATCTGGGTCTCAGGCGGCTTCTCCTGTTCCCGAGTGAGGAACCGCCTTCTGACCCCCAGCAGCTACAACCTCAAAGCTGTGGCTGGAGGCGTCTGATGGCAGCTTCTTCCCCAGAGACTGAACTCTCTTCTCCCACTTCTACTTCCAGGTACCACCGTTCCCTGGTGAAGAAGAGGTCAACGCCACTGAGGACTTACCCAGTTCGTTGCTGTCTCCAGCACGCCGCGTGTCCCCAGACCCTTCCCCGTTTTCCCCGGAGCCCAAGTAGTCAAACTCGCTCAGGGCGTCCTCCGAATCTTCGTCATCGTCTTCATCCTCCACCTCTGGCATCAGGGACTTGTTGGCCAGCTGCCAAGAAAAGCACAGGGCAGCCGAGCTTGGTTAGGCCTGGATTCCTAATCCACCTGTAGGGGATTCCTCCCCCTTTGGCAGTAGAAAAAACCGTTTTCCCCGTTTGCGGCCTGGCACGCGATGGGAGACGGAAAGGCTGCAAAATATTCCTTGTGCCCCCCACCCCCCCAAATCAAACAGAAGGCAAAGCAGGCCGACTCTGAGACACAGAATTCACTGTCTCCCTTGACCCTGATTCCCCCCCCCCTTTCTGGGTGTATCCTAATTCATATTCTCCAATGGGACACATCCATAGGCCAAGAGTCATCAATCATGCTCTCCAGTTAGATTTTTGCGAGGCAGAAGCTTCAGTCATCTAATCAGTCTCTGAGGAAAATATGAAGGGAATGTACTTTCGATTCCACGCTGCCGCCTGCTCTTTGAAACTCCCCCCTTCTCTCTGTTGACAACTATAAAACGTGTATACAAAATGTTTTCTGGGTTGACAATTCCCTCAATAAAGCTTCATAATTCTTAGGGTAGCCTTGTTGTGAAGCTGCAGCGCTTCTTGAGTGAATGAGCAGCTATCACAATGGCAGCAGGCTGATATTTGGCTTTTTCAACTTGAACAGAAAATAATTCTGAAACCGTGTCTGTTCTTTCAATTTGCATGCTATCAAATGTCTCTGCTGAATGACTCTTTATTTCAAAACAGTGCATTCGTACTGTGGATTCTGTTTAGCAAGGGTAGACTATAGGACATTTTTGGAAAACCCCAAAGGAGCCAAAATAGTTTCACTGACTGTATATAGGATGTACATAATTTCAAGTACCAAGCAAGCAGGGACCGCATGTGTTCTAAAAATGTCAAGCAGAGTTGTTATAAACTATCCAAAAGTGCCAGGTCGATTTCTGTGCTTTCTTTTTATAAAACTGCTTGGTTATTCCAAAATTATAATTCAAAAATAAAGTTTTTGAAAAACAAAAACAAAAATATCACACACCCAAAGCAAAAGACACGACTAATTGTACCCACGTGGTGATTGATATCCCGTGCTTTAAAAGCAGGGGAGGCTCCAAGCTTGGCAACTTTACAACTGGTGGACTTCAACTCCCAGAATTCAGGTCACAATTCTGGGAGTTTGTTCTGATCCAGACTTCGTCAAACGTTAATTAAACACAAACTTGTTTTAAAAGCAAAACCGATTTTAATGCAACACAACACTGGGAATTATTTTCATTCACAGCCAAAACTAACTGAAACAGTTCTCCAAGATAAGCACACGCCTGTCAGTGCTGTGGAATGTGGCCAAAAATAGAAGTTTCCAGTTGTAACTGAAACCAACCGAAGTAACAGAAAAAAACATCCAGAGCTGCAAGGAGGACTTGGAACCTATCGAATGACTTTGCTTCCTGCAAAGCTTTCGTCATCTTGGCCTGACTTTTATCCCTTATGGGAGGGGCCAATCACCTCCCAGCCTTACTCCAGAATTCCATTTCAGCTGCTCTCGCCTTCTAGCAGCTCTGCGCATACCCACACTGGGAACAGGCTCCCCTGGGTCCTCTGCCTCCCTACTGCCAGATACTGGAGGCTCCGGAGTCAGCCCCCCACTCCCTCGTCCTAGTCCTCTCCAAACTCCCTGACTGGTCCCCTTTCTTCTCCACTGTCCAATTCTGCTGCCGGCTGCACTGGCTGCCGGCGAACCACATCAGAGTTGAAGTCCACCAGTCAGAAAGTCATCAAGCTTGAACACTCCTGATTACTAAGCCAAGCAAGGCATGGACAAAACTTTCACATCCAAACTGTCCAACAGGTCATAAAACACCCATTGTGACTTGCATGTTTCCTTGGTCAGTTTTGCTTTAGGAATTTGATTGCAAGAATAGCTGAAATCCAGTTTTCGCCCTTAAAAAACAACGACAAGGTTCGAGGCCTCCCCAGAAACTGGGTCCCCGCTCGGCAGCTCAGTGTCCCTGCCTGCACCCCAACAACTTCAGCTTCAGGAGCAGAGGGGCCACCTTGACGCGCTGCTTCTTGTGCTGCCGCTGCGTCTCCAGGGACAGGCCTTCCAGGTCCTCCTCTTCGTCGCTGTCGTCGTCCTCGCAACCCCTCAAAAAGGGGATCTTCTCCATGACAGCGTTACTAACCCGCTCCTTCACTTCCTTCCCTGCGTTCCTGCCAGAGGAGAAGAAGGATCTTTTGTCGCTCAAGGTTGCACTGAGGGGTCCTGGGTGCTCTCTGAGCTGGGGGGGGGGGATTCTTGCAGACATCTCAGGGCCCAACTAGGGAGCATTATCAGTGCTAGAAAGGAGTGGAATTTGCAGAAAGGAGGAGGAGGAGGAGGAGGAAAAGGGGAAGGAGAGGGAGGAGGAGGAGGAAGAAGGGAAGAAAAGGAGAGAAGAAATGGAGGAGGAGGACTGTGGAGGTCCTTGGCGTTCTCTGAGCTTGCTGGTTTTTCTCACAGACCTCTCATTACCCAACTAGGGAACATCATCAATGCTACTGGCCAGCACCTGAATGACAATATCAAACAGGGACTACGAAGGAAGACTGCAAGTCCCTCACTTCCTTGTTCCAGGAAACCTAACGAGAGCCGCAGTGACGGGTGCCCGCAAACCAAGACCCCCGGCGAGGTCATCCTCTCCAACCCGGACAGAACCCTCCCGCCCATCCCCAAGCCCCGCCCCTCAAGGGCCGCTCACCTTTTGATCTGCTCCTCAATCTGCTTGACGAGAAGCGATTCTCCTCCGTTGAGGCTGTTGGCCGCCAGGGCTGGTCCGGGGCTCAGGCCGCTGGTTTCGGCAGCCCCGTTCAGCTCCATGGAGCAGCGGCCCAGCAGGGAGCGGACGCGCTTGGCGCGCATGTCCAGGATGGTGTCGGTGTAGCCCACTTCTTCCAAATACCTGGGAGGGGAAGAGACCCCGGGGTCCGAGGGAGGGAGGGAGGGAGGGAGGGAGGCAGCCTTTAGTCCCAAGGGAGGGTTGTCAACTGGCAGGCAGGCTTCGACTTGCAACCAACCAAAGTGATGACGGGGCCTCTCCGGACCTGGCTCCGAACAACCGACGGCCCCCAGCCTCCCTGGTCATGTGACCACACTCTGGGTGCTTGGCAACCGGCCTGCCTTTACGTCCATTAGCAGCATCTCGTGGTTACATGACTGTGATTTTACCCTGGGTTTTGCTGGAAATCAGCACTTCCTCTTTCCAGCAAACTGGCCTGTGGCCAGGCACTGCTTTGCTTAACGACTGCCATGCAAATCACATCTTAAAATCAGACTGGACCCGTGGCTGACGCACCTTATGAACATCCTGCCTTTATTTATTTAGAAGGCTTTACATTTACTCGTTTATAAGACTTAACGACCGTGATGGGCAGGCTCCCTTCCGGTTGTAAGTCGAGGACTACCTGCAAAACGTTTTTGAAACAGCCCAGTTTGGCTCGGAGGGCTCTCCCAGCCAGAAAAGGACTGGGGTCCTTCATGCAAGGATGGAACAACTCTGTCCAATTTGAACCTGGCACCTTTCATTTGGATGACAAGGAATCTGACACGCCCTTTGCTAAAACTGTCCAAAAACAGCTGCCCCCCCCCCAAACCATCACTGGGGAGGACCGGTGCACTTCCCCTCCCTTAGGCGGAACCCCCCTCCCCCAGAAAGCCACCGCTACTCACTGACGGAGGAGTTGGCGTCCTTCTTTCCAGATGAACGGGCTGTTCTCCAGGGAAAGGGACTCCGCTGGCCCGTTGGACACTAAGCGTAAAAGAGAGTCCCATCAGCATGTCCCTTGGCTCCGGGGCCCACCCAACATCAGCCCTGGGACCCCCTGGCCGAGGTGCATCCCTGCGCCCGGCCCCACTACCTGGTTCCGAGGCCTCTGGTTTTTTTTCTCCCTGGTTCAGTTCCGTCCCGAATTTCAATTTGTGGTATTTGGACCTGGAATTAACAAGGGAAGCTTAGGAAAGGATGTGGGATGCCAGCGGTAATTTCTCGCTGTGTCCCTTAAAGTAGGGAATGGCTTCTAACCGAAGGGCCGACGTCATAGAGAGGATGTTGAACAGTGAAGGTGCTGGCCTAGAAAACAGGGGGCTGGGAGTTCTAGTCCTGCCTTAGGCACAAAAGCCAGCTGGGTAGCTTTGGGCCAATCACCAGGAGACAGTGAGTTCTAGTTCCACCTTAGGCTTGAAAACCGAATGGGTGACCTTGAGCCAGTCCCCCCCCCCTCTCTCTCTCTGTCCAACCCACCTCACAAGGTTGTTGTTGTAGGGTGAAGGAAGTTGTGTTGGATAGTTTCACCGCCTTGAGTTACTTATAAAATAAAGGCAGGATAAGCTTTTAATAAATAAATATACATACACACGTACTAGGAGGATATTTAAAAAGGAGAGAATCCCTCAAGAGCATCTTCCCTGCTTCCCAAATTCAGGTGTTGACTTCCAGCTAAATAAACTAAGGCAGGAGTCTACAAACTTGACAACTTGTGGACTTCAATTCCCAGAATTCTCCTATCCTGACTGGGGAATTCTGGGAATTGAAGTCCACAAGTCTTTAAAGTCGCCAAGTTTGGGACCGCTGAACTAAGGGGAATCTACACCCCGCCTCTGAGTCTCCACCTGGGACAGCCTGGAGGGGATACGACGCCTGCGAGGTGGCTCACCTTTCTTGCTTCAAAGCATATTCCAGCATCTTGATTCTCCGCACAAGGTCGGCCTTCAGGTTCTCCTGACCCTTCCTCTCGCCCTGCAGGAAAGCCACTTGGGCCTAAAAGAGGCAGAAAGCCCATGTTAAGGACAGGCCATTCTGACCAGCTGCACAAACATCCCGCATCAGACAAGTAGTGTGTGTTAGGAGGAGCAAAAACCCATAGGAGAGCATCCAGTTCTGATCACAACAATAAAAGATGCTGAGACTCTAAAAAGTGTGCAGAGAAGAGCAACAAAGAGGATAAGAGCTTTGGGGGCTCAATTGTAATAGTTGAGGGAGCTGGATACGTCTAGCATCTATGGATGAGAAGGAATAAGGGGGACATGATAACTGTCTTCCTGTACTTGAGAGGCTGTCACAGAAAAGAAGGGATTGTGTTATTCTCCAAAGGAGGAGAGGACAAGAAGTAATGGGTGAAAGCTTGCTAAAAAAAAGAATCAACTATGGAGAAATTTTCTGACAGCGAGTAGAATTAATCAATGGAATAGCTTGCCTCCTGGTGCTCCGTTGCTGGAGGTTTTCAAAAATAGACCTGACAACCATTTGACTGAGATGGAATAAGATCTCCTGCCTTGACCAGGGGGTTGGACTAGACGTCCTCTTAGGCCCCTTCTAGCCCTAGGGTTCTGTGTTCAGTGAAGTTCAGTGTAGAGAAACACTTTTGATCTTGGCATTTGCCTGCTTTTCCTGCTAATAATAGATTAGATTAGATTAGATCAGAATAGAATAGAACAGAATTCTTTATTGGCCACGTGTGATTGGACACACAAGGAATTTGTCTTTGGTGCAAATGTTCTCAGTGTATATGTGTCGTCCTTCTCAGTAACTTAACCATCCAGTTGCCTCTTGGAAAAGCACCTTTGGGACACCCACTTGACCTGGGTGGCTGAAAGTCTCCACAGATTTCAGTATAGCAAGGACATCCAGTTGTAGCTTTGCACTCTGGGCCAACCAAAGGAGGCCTCATACGTTTTGTGCCTGGAGATTGTGGTGGTCTGGATGGGGAGGAACAGGTTGAAGACGGACCCTAACAGGACGAAGAGGTTTTAAGAACTGCCCAAATCTGGGGATCTTTCCTCATTGATTCCGGATGGGGCAGCACTTCTTCAGAAGGGAAGGGACAAACAACCGGAGGGGTCCTTTGTGAACTTAGATGTATTTATAATAACTATTATTTATAGTAAACAAACAAATGAAATCATTGTGCAAAGGGAAGGGGACTTAAGGGGAGAAGCATTTCGCCCAGCTTCCAATAGTAACCCTGGCATCTCTCTCTCAGGCTAAACCCACAGTGAATGTGACCAGAGGGATCTGATCTCCACTTCGATGCCAATGCAAACAGGTTTAGTGGGTTAATTAGTAGAGGCTGCACTGAGGATGCAGTTGAATCAGGCTTCGCAGAACTGGTGCAGTGGACAAACTCCGTGGCAGAACCCCTCAGAGCACCAGAAAGGGAAGAGAGGCGGAGGGTTATCTGCTACAATTAGGGTGGCTGGGAGAGGTAATTGTGGTGGTTGAGTTTCAGTGGGGCTTTAATCATGGCTAACCATGGATGGATGCACTCTCCCTTCTCCCAGCTCTGACAGTCCGTGTGCGCGAGGTTTTTTTTCTCTTGTTTCAAAGAGACCTGTAAAACTCACTGGGCAAGAAATGGGGCCAAGAAACACACTCTGGAGATTCCAGTGTCAGAAACCCCGATGGTTGAGTTCACACCACCAACCAAGACATACAGGTAGTCCTCAACTTACAGCTGCAACTGAGCCCAGAATTTCTGTTCCTAAGCAAAACTTAAGTGAGTTTGGCTCAATGTTACGCCCTTTCTTGCCACAGTGCTAAGTGAATCACTGCAGTTATTTAATGGTCACATGATGGTTAAGTGCATTGGGCTGACCCACTGACTTTGTCAAAAGGACATAAAAGGGGATCCCATAACTCTGGGACACCATGACTGTCGTTAACTATGAGTCAGTTGGCAAGTGTCTCGCAACCAGGGGGATGCTGTAACAGTCGTAGGTGTGAAAAATGGTCCAAAGTCATTTTTTTAATTGCCATCGTAATTTCAAACGATCACTAAATGAATGGTCGTAAGTCAAGGACTACCTGGAGTCAAAACCCTTTGAAAGGACCTAGAATGATGGCCGGCAATTTGCACGTCAATCAGAATAGAGCTGGAAGAGACCTTGGAGGTCTTCTAGTCCACCCCCTGCTCAAGCAAGAGACCCTATATGCCATTCTAGACTAGTGACTGTCCAGTCTCTTCTTAAAAACTTCCAGTATTGGAGCATTTACAACTTCTGGAGGCAAGCAGTTCCACCGGTTAATTTTCCTCATTGCTAAGAAGTTTCTCCTTAATTCCAGGTCGCTTCTCTCCTTGGATTAGTCTCCATCCATTGCTTCTTGTCCGATGGCCCCACGGCCAATTGAGGGGAACGCTTTCTCTAGACGGATCCTTCCTTGCTCTCAAGCGTACATGTGCCACACTCATCTCCAGTCTTCAATCATCACACCCAGTCCTATATTTGTACATGCTCCGAGATACAGAAGCACCACCCGCCTTCTATATTCTCCACCGTCACTATGGCAGCCGGGGGACTGTTGCTTCCCAACTGGTTTGGGGTGACATGGATGAGTTTTCCTCCCCACCTCACACAGATGCTCCTTTCTTTTAATACTTCCCTGATCTGCTACTGAGTAGGTGGCTGCAACCTTTCCCTACACATCCCACTCTATCGCCAGCTGCGGGGGCTAAAAATGGGACATTTCGCTGCCATTCCAGTACTAGACTCCACCACATCGATTATAATTTCTTACTCTTTGACAGAGCCCACCAAATTGTCTGAGACGGTGCGAAGAGCAGTCTTCCAAAGCAGGACTTAGCACCCCGTGCCTGGGCTTACACACAGCTTCAAATAAAGTTATCCTTCACGGATGTTAGCATGCCTCTCCCCTTCCTTCTTTATGGCCTGCCTAAACATCAGACAACCAGGGACTGAATTGTAGCCAAACATGTCTGCAGGTGTGTTTCTGACCACAGCACGGAAGCTGATTACAAAGCGCCTTTTTGTGGGATGCTGTTCGACGTCCTAATCTGTTCTCGCCTTTCCTGTACAGCAACGTTCATAGGATCCCAGGGCTTCCAAGGGACCTCGGAGGTCTTCTAGCCCAACCCCGTGTCCCAGGGCAGGCGTCCTTTTTTTATTCCATCCTGGGCAAGTGGTGATCTCATCTTTTATGGAAAGAACAGTAGCATTCAGGCTACTATACCACCCCCACCCACCCGCACAGCGCTTGAGAACACTCTCTGGGTGCTTTACGTTACAAAGTCAGCGTTATCTGCATACATTTTACCAACCAAGGAAAAAAACCATTCCCCAGACGTGATCCAGCCTAGATCTTTTGAGATCAAGGAAGCCGAAGCCGATGCAGACATGGGAGGCATTTATTATTTCAAATTCCTGATTACTTTCTGGCCCTAGAGAAACTTTATGGCAATCCAATCCTTCATTCTAAACCCCTTTTGGGGATGGCTTAAGTTTCTCACCTCTGCATCCCAAACCCTCAGCACACACACCCCACCCATCAAGGGGGGGAGGGGCTCATGTCCCCCCAATTTCCAACCCAGTTTCTGCAGGACAGAAGGGACCACGGGGGGGGGGAGGAATTCAGGAATGGCTACCCCCACCTCAACTGTGGTTGGGGGGGGCTCAGATGTGCTGGGCTTGAGGGTCCCTGAAACTTCCCCCCAAGCAACCCCCTGGAGGCTTACAGACCCCCCCCTAGTTTTAAAGGAGGGGTTCCAAGGAGGCCCCATCTGGAGAAGGGGGACTACAAGTCCCAGCAGCCTCCAAGCACGGCACAGGCAAAGGGGCGTCTCTGGGAGCCGCCCCCCGGGACTGAGGATGGGGGGGGCGCCTGGCAAGCCTTATTATGGGATGGAGTGCTCCCCCCCCTCCGGTCTCCGCAAGGAAGATGGCGGCGGGCAGGGTCGCCTTCGCCCCCCATCCCGCCCGGTTCAGCGCCCCACCTGCAGCTCGGCCCGCTCGGCCTCCCAGCGGCTCTTCTCGGCCTCGAAGCGCGCCCACTCGTGCTGGATGAAGTGCAGGATGCCCGGCAGGCTCAGCTCGCCGCTGCCCGGGGTGGAAGCGGCGGCGGCCGCCCCGCTCGGCGGCGGCGGCAGCAGCGGCGGCGGCGGCGGCGCCTGGTCTCCCCCCGCGGCCTGAAGCGCTTGAGGCGGCGGCGGGGCCCGAGCCGGCGGGGCCCGCTCGGCTTCCATGGGCGACGAAAGCAGCGGCGGGGGGGGCGGCGGTGGCGGCGGCGGCTGCTGCCACATCGCGGGCCCGGCCGGCCGGCGCGGGTGGACGGCGACGAGGAGCCAGAGGACGGAGCTGAGGAGGACGGGAGCGCGCACGCGGCTGAGGGACGAGCGCGCGGGCGGGCGCGCGCCGGTGGGCCGCACTTCCGGCCTGAAGGGAGCCGCGCCGGAAGTGGGCCTGAGGCGCGCGGCTGGGAAGGGAAGCGACAGAGGGGGGGGCGGTACCCGTGGCTGCTATGGCGACCGGAACCGAGCGCCGTCTCCGAGGCAACGCGGCCGGCTAAGCCTTGTCTCCGCTAGGGGGCGCTGCTGCGAGGGAAAAGACTGGCGCCGCGCAAAGGATCACGGGAAGCGGCCCACGCTGACGGTTGGGAGGGGGGCGGGGGGGGGGAGAAAGTAGAAGCCCGTCCTCACGGTACGCGGACACGCGTGTCCCCAGAAGCGGGTTTTTCTGAAGCGGGAGGCGTTATGGTGCAGGCCAACGCGTAAGTGCCACGTGTGGAGGCGGCGCCCCCCCCAGAGACTCTGCGGGACTCTTTCCCCCCCCCCCGTGGAATGGAAGGCCACCCGGCCGGCCCGGGGAGGGGAGGGGAGGGGGTGGCCGGAGCAGGCGTTGCCCCGGCAACGGAGGGCCCAGCGGTGAGGGGAAAGCCCGGCCCTGCCAAGGAAGGGGAAAGGGTGCCTCTGAGCATACGCCGAGGACGCTCCCACCATTCTTGCGATTTCTTCCCCCCCCCCCCCCCAGGTTTTCAGTCAGGAGGAGGTCAAAAAAGGGGCTCAAGACAGTCAACGCCTGTTATTTATATTATTCTATATTAAAATATATTTTGTCTTCACATAGATGGATGGGGGCAGCTTTGCCTAACACAAGTTGTCCTCGACTTACAACCATCCGTTTAGTGACGGTTACCAAGGCACCGTGACCCTGAAAGAAGTGACATGATCGGTTTTTTTTAACCCACCCATGATCCAACTTTGGACGGTTTTGGACATTGGCGCTGTATTTAGGACGGTTGCTGTGTCCCTGGATCTGGGTGTGCGACCTCCACAGTGGGCTTGGATTCACTCAACAACTGCGGCGATTCACTTAACAACCTGTGCCACCCCCCAAAAAAGGGTTGCAACGCCTGGCCGGTCACTGGAACCAGCTGCCTTGCTTAGCTGCGGAAATGCTGGCCTCCCTTGTGGTCATATGTCAAGGACTACCTTCTCCCGTCTGCTTTCCCCACAACAACAACAACCCTCTGAGGTGGGCTGGGCTGAGAGAGAGAGAGAATCTCCCAGCCGGCTTTCATGGCTGAGGTGGAACTGGAACTCCCAGCCTCCTCCTGGCGTTGGGACCAAAGTCACCCAGCCGAAGGCAGAACTCGAACTCCCAGCCCCCTGGTTTCTCAGCCAGCACCTCCACCACAATGCCAAGCTGGCTCTCATGAAATTAAACTGAGTTATTTTTTTCCTTCTGGTGTAATTTGGGGCAGCATTTTAAAATGTCCAGGTAGACTACGATCTAAATTCCTTGGGGTTTTTTTTTGGCTAACGTTTATCTTCCTTTTTCTTCTCTCCACCTACCAGAGGAACTAACATTGGATGGACAAGTCTGGAGCTGCAGGACCCTTTGCGGGCCGCAGGCCGGAACCCCTCGACCCTAACCTTGCAAGATGCGAGTCACCTTCTGCCAAGGCGTCTTGGCTGCCGCCATCGCCCTTAACCTGCTGATCCTCTACTACATCTCCAGGCTGCAGCAGCATGTCCTACAGCGGCACAGGGACCACGCCCAGCCCAGCCACCCTCAGCACCTGGGGCCCCTCCGCCCCGGCGTCACCCTCCTCATCCGAGACTTTGAAGATTTCGAGAACTACGTCTCCAGCGTGGCGCAGTCTTTCCTGAAGCAGGATCCGGAGCTGCCCATCCTGGTGGTGGCCGACAGCTTGCCTTACCCCCCCTTGCTTCTTCCCAAGGCGCCCAACGTCCAGCTGGCCATCCTCAAACCTTCCCCAGCTCAGCCGGCCTTCATATCCAGGCCGGAGACTTACGTGAAGACGGAGTATGTGGCCTTGGTGCCCGACGGGGTGAGAGCAGAGTCCGCGTTGCAGCTGGAGGAGATGCTGGAGGAGCTCAAGAGCAGCCAAGGGAAAGTAGAGATGGTGGCAGCTGCGGTCCACTCCCTGCTGCCCTTCCGGTGCCTTCACCTCAAGGTCAACCTCAAGGAATGGACCGCGGAGTACAGCGAGACGCCTCCTGCCTCCAAGCTCTGCAGCGCCTTGAAGGGGAAAGCCGTGGTGCTCCTCCGTACCAGGAGCCTCTTCAACCTCTCCCTGCCTCTGGCCAAACCTTTGCTGACCTCCCTTTTCATCCAGACCTCCCTGCGAGGATGGTCCGTCCGCCTCCTGGACCGGCCCTTCTCTTTGTTCCACCTGCCACTGCTCACCTCCTCCCACAACCAGTGGAAAGCTGATAACCTGGCCAAGTCCAATGAGCTGCAGCTCTTCCGGGATTTCGGCATCAAGCAGGTGATTCTGGAAGACGGCAAGCAGCAGTGGTTTGGGTGCAGCAAGGAGACGCCGCGGTGTTTCGGAACCATCCATGACGACACACCGGAATACCTCTACCAGGACCGCTGGACTCCACCGTGCTGCCTTAAGGCCCTGAGAGAAACTGCCAAATACGTCATCAATGTCTTGGAAACCTCCGGGGTGCGGTACTGGCTGGAGGGGGGCACACTCCTTGGGGCAGCCCGCCACCAGGACATCATCCCTTGGGATTACGACGTGGACCTGGGGATCTACCTGGAAGACGTTCCCAACTGCGAGATGCTCCGGAGCGCCGAGTCAGGGTCCATCGTGGACGAGAAGGGCTTTGTGTGGGAAAAAGCCATCGAGGGCGACTTCTACCGGGTGCAGTACAGTGAGCACAACCACCTGCACGTGGACCTGTGGCCCTTCTACCCCAAGAACGGCGTGATGACCAAGGACACCTGGATGGACCACCGGCAGGACGTGGAGTTTCCTGAGCATTTCCTAAAGCCCCTGGTGCCCATCGAGTTTGCCGGCTTCGTGGCTTTGGTGCCCAACAATTACCGCAGCTTCCTAGAGCTCAAGTTTGGGGAAGGGGTGATTGAAAACCCAGAGTACCCAAACCCAGCTGTGAAGAGCATAAACGGGAGGAGATAAGGGGACGCCCACCCGGGCCCGGCTACAAAGGGAGAGGGCGTGAAGTCTCCCCCACCTAAAACCTTCCCTTTCATACGAATTGGGGGCCCGAGTCATTGACGCGTGTAAAGGGGGGGGGGTGACTCATCTACGGCTGTTTCCCCAGCGTCTCTTCAGAACTCAGGGAGAGGCTTGCAACACTGAACGGAGTCAGAGCACTGGCCAGAGGGCTGTTTGTTCTGCATTTCCCTGCCCCCCCCCCAAAAAAAGCGCCATTCACTGGATGCTTGCACGCCACGCATTCCTAGGTCGTGATAGCCATAATCCGTCATTCTCTATCCTCAGCAGCTGGTATTCAGGGGGAGACTCTGCCTCTGCGCCCTCCGCTGTGATCGTGGCATTTGGGAAAAAGAAAAGAATCAAGCACCAGAGAAGACAGCTGTCTTTTAAAATGGGGGTTGTGGGCTGGGGCAGAGAAAGGACGGGGAGGCTGTTCATTTTGGCAAAGGGCGTCTGGAGGGACAGATGTGGTCACAAAATGTCCTAAAAGATCAAAGGCGATGGTTGTCCGAGGACTGAAAAAAGTATGATAGACAGATACACACACAGACACTCACCCCGAATGGGACAACTCACCACAGTCAACTCATCATGGCCAACTTGCAGCAGGACAATGTAACCATTCAATTATTTAAATTATTAATAAACAGTTAATTTCACATTTTTTCCTTTTGTCCCTCCTTTTTCATCCTTTCTGTAATGATTGCATTCCACCATTCTTTTGATATTAGCATAACTCTTAGTCCTCTACAAATCGCCCCATGGCCAGATTGTCATAAATGCACACCTACCACCACCACCCCGGTTCAGCCACCTCTTTCTCCAAACTTTTAGAAGAATGTTGGCACGGTGATATGAAGTAGACCTTCGTTTTTCCAGAGGAAGCTACAGTATAGGAGCTAAGGGAAGTCAGACTTCTCCAAAGATGGCCACATCCAAGCAGATGCCTGGCAGTTGCGTTGGATTGCGCCCAAACATTTCATGCCAGCGTAGCAAGAGTAAATCTCCAGTCCCTGCCAGGGGCAGGACGATGGTCTAGGAATGCCAAAGAAGGGAACTGCATCCTGTTTTCCCTGGTCAGTGGCCATGAGGGCAGCAGGCAGAAGCTTTGTCCGAGGCTCAGAAAATAAGCGGAAAGGAAAGGCATTCAGCTTCGGTCATCCTTTGAATTGCATTCTTTTCAAGTTAGGCTCGCGTGGGTGGATGCCCTCCAGATGTTCAGGTCAAGAAGGCATGTTGGTCATCGGCACCAGAACATGAAGGGCTGGGCCTCTGGCAAACACCCATTTTTTATTTTATTTTATTTTATTTTGAAATAAACAGAGTTCCCTGTTCGGCTCTCCTCTCCTCCCAAAGCCTCCCACATCGGTTTCTGTCATATTTGGGCTTCTTCTACAGCTGTTGGCTGTTCCCACACTTTTTTTTTTTGCTTAACAGACAGTAGTTGATAAGCGCCAAGGGTCAGGCTTGTCAAAACTTCAAAACAGGTCACCTGATGCCCTGACTTAACAACCGCAGAGATTTATGACCATAATTCCCGGCTTGATTGTGATCTAAATCAAAGATTATCTGCTTTCTGTAATCCTTCAAAGAGTCTTTGAGTTCTTGGTGAAGAGCAATCATCAGTGGGAGGAAGATTTGGGATTAAAGCATCTGTTTTTCGCAGCTGCCTTCTACCCACATACCAGACAGAAGAATTGCAAAAACAGGAGCCATCTAGCAATAATTTCATCTTATCTGTCCACTGGGACTTTCTAGTGGGCTGGGCAGAGTTGTTGTTGTTGTTTTTTTTAAAAAAAGGCTTCCTGACCACGCACAATCTTAGAGGCAGAGATTTATTCCAGCTCCTAAAGATAAATTAAAATCAAACTCCTGATCTTTTAAAATATATTCCCCTTGAATTTTGCAACCCAAGTACAAATGCATTTTATTATAAAGTGTGAGAATTTGAAGATCTCCACCTCCTTACCTGTGCCACCATGGCCTGAAATTTTGCAACCTGGGTAGGAGGTCTTTAACGGAGTAACTAAGAATGAACCAAGGAAAATCAAAACGGGAGGGAAAATGTAGCTCACTTCCTGACTCCTTATTTCAAGTTTACTCAACCCACTGAGCAGGAAAAGGATTGTGTAGCAAAGTTGCTGTCCCTACACAACCCCTCTGATCAATTGCCTGTCCTACTGCAATGCCACGTTCCTGTCAGCAGAGATCAGCAGCTGATAAAGAAGAGCCAACTTGGAGTCCCAAGCTGGCCATGGCACTTCTCCAGATTTAATTCCAATTTCCAGCCCGGAAGGATCGATTCTGAATTCTTGTCGGGAAATCCTGCATCCAGAAACTAAACAAAAATGGGCCTTTTCCTGCCAGGGGCTAAACCGGGAAGGATAAAGAGATCCGTGACATTCCTGGCACAGACCTCTCCATCCTTCCCAGTGAAGCCCCTGGCAGGAAAAGCCCCATTTTTGCTTGGTTGCTGGATGCAGTTTGGAAACGGGGAAGGGGATAACAGCAGCTAAAATTGGGGAAAAAAGGAGGAAACAATTAAAATAGTGGAAGGTGCGGAAATGAGTAGACTAACAATGCCAATTAGAGAACAGGAGGAAAAAGAGTATTACAAGATTTGGGATTTATTTTATGAATGGTTAGATAGGAGAATAAGAAACTGAAACACGTGGCAATAGTAATAATATATATAATTGATCAATCTTGAATGAGTAAGAGAATGAGCATAATTTAGCAAGACAGATGTTTTTTTAAATAACTATAATGTTAATGATAATTGAATAATGACATAAAATATTGCTTAGAATGGTTTATAAAGATAATTAAGAAATGTAAAATAATATTACTGTGTGCACAAGGTATATGTAACCAACCAACACACTGTAAAATTGAAAGATGGTTTTATTTGTTGTCTTTGTTGTTAAAAAAAAAAAAAAAAGGAAACAGGGAAGAGGCAAGATATGAATTTTAGCTTCGGAGGAACCTCCCTTGGCTTTTAATGGCTTGGCCCCAAGAAAGACGACGGGTTGGGTTGGAAGGAATAAGCGATTTGCAGTTTGGCATGTTACAAACTGCAGTTTTAAAACTCTTTTCTGAATTTTTATTGTTTTTATATGTTTTTATATTCTTGTAAGCCGCCTTGAGTCACCATTTGTGCAAATAGGTGGAAATACAAATCTAATATAAAAAAATAAGTGCTGAATAAGCCCTCCATCCATTTAACACATCCCATGCTTTAGCATGTTATTTTTGAGGTTCAGGGGATCAAAATTCCCCTTCTGGGGAAATTTCATTTATATTATTGTATTTCTTTTATAGGTAGTCCTCAAATGTATGGCCCTAATTGAGCCGGGAGTTACAGTCGCATGTCATAGTGGTCGTTCATTGGATCACCATGTGCCCATATTGGATTTAATCCCCTTTTTTTCTGGCAGTCATTAAGCAAACTTGTTTTGCTCAGGGGGCATTTTTTGCCAGACAATGGAAAATAATGCTAGAAACTGGCAAAAGAACATCAAAAATTGGCGTCACGTGACTATGGGGTTCTGCAAATGACCATTAATTTGTTTCAGGCATCCGGAAGGAAATCCTGGGACCAAGGTGTGTGTGTAGCCATTGGGATTTCAAAATCAGGCCGTAAATAATTCTGGGGTGATTCATCGTAACTTTGAACAGTTGCTAAGCAACTGGTCTTTAAGCAAGGACTACCTATATTTAGTCCCTCTCGGAGTGAAATTTCTTATGTTTGTTCCTCTGGGCTGCCGTTTGTCTGAGCCTGCGGAAATGAAGCATCTCAAACCTCCCACAGGACTCAAGATACGGGTCTGATAGCGGTAGGATCAGATTTCGAGGATCAGTTGTAAAGGAATCGAGAGCTGATCTTGGGGATGGCATCAAACAGCCATTGAGAAAAACCTGGAGATTGCACCTTGCAGGTATTCTGTCAGGATTCCGGCAGTTATTCCAATTCAATCATGAGCCTTGAGCCACAATCCCAAAACTAAAGAGGATTTATTAGAAGTTAACGTTCCAGCACTAGCAGGGGTCTCCAACCTTGGCTCCTGGAAGCCTGGCGGACTTCAACTCCCAGAGTTCCACAGCCGGCTGTGGAATTCTGGGAGTTGAAGTCCGCCAGGCTTCCAGGAGCCAAGGTTGGAGACCCCTGGCTGTAGCCAAATGTTTTGTATACACATTTTAGTTGTCATACTGCATGAAAAGTGGAGGGGGGGCGAAACTCAAAATAACAGTGTCTTGACTTTTATTTAGTATAACTGGAAACGGGAAGAAACTTGCACAGATATTTAAAGATTCTGTTAATTCTTATCCTTCAAGCCTCAGAAGTCATGGGAGCTTCATCCCTGGAAGCTTTCAAGAAGAGACTGGACTGCTATTTGTCAGAAATGGTGCAGAATCTCCCGCTTGGGCAGGGTGGTGGTGGACTAGATGACCTACAAGGTCCCTTCCAACTCTGTTGATCTATTAAAGCTGCGTTCCTGAAATCCTTGCCCGGTGTCCTTGACTTGCAAGACCCAGCCTGCATCGGAGGGTCCTCGTGAAAAATAAGACCCGGACTGCTTGGAAACATGACAACAGTTCCTTATGAGCCCTTGCCAAATGAAGACACCCCTCCTCTTTGCCCAGATCCGTTTTCTGGGAAAAACAAACACTGCCACACGGCAAAATGCCAGGGCTGTGCCCACACCTCCTACCTGCTGTCAGGACTCCAGGTTCTCTTCCTTGTCACCTACGCAATGTAAGCCAAGCCAAGGATGGTTTTCCCTGCGCCTCAAAGCTTTGCATTTTGTTGTCACGAACAAGCGGGCAACTTGCCAGTTTCTCAGTCTTCCTGCCCTTCAGGTGAAACCTCAGCTGCTAGGTGTGGGGGGGAGGGGGAGGAGAAGGAAGGTAGGCAGGTAAGAAGCTGCAGCTGAGCCCCAGCAAATATGGAAAAGGTGCTTGGTTTTACCTCAGAAAGATCTCTTAAAAGAGTTGCCATACATGGAAAACTCGCAGCCCAGCAGATATCCGCCAAGAAACTAATAGCAGGGCCTGCAATCATGAAGGAACCATGGAGGGATTTGGCTCTTCGGGATTCCTCTCTGGACAAGAGAGAGGGATTGAGATCACCCACATGTGCTCTAAACAGTTGCTCCTCCCAAGGAAACTACAAAAAAAGCAGCCTGTGATAGGTTTAATGCTATAGGAGACGAGGGAATAAGCTATCCTACTCAAACCAGGTTTGGCACCATTGCATACTTCCTTTCTCGCCATCTTTTGGAAATTACATAACTGTTTTTCAGAGGTTTGAAACTTTCAGAAAGCACATTTAATTGCCCAGATGAGTTTCTTCCATCTTTAGCAAAAGGAACTTTTGCTAAACTTAAGGACAAATGTTAAGGACTTAATGAATATAAAGTTGGTTTATTTGACCAAGTTTAAAATAGATATATTATCTCTGTCAATCTTTTATGGACTTTTTCCTGGCATCAAGATTGGCTGTTTAAGAATTTGTTAATAGCTAAAAGAAGAGATTTGGGAAGAAGAGATCATTAGTTTATTTTAAGAGGTAATATTTAAGTTCCTAAAAGCATTTATATTAGTAATGAAGGGGGAAGCTGTTTCTTCGTGTATTTTTCCTCTTTAAACTATTTTTTGGTTCGTTTTCTGCACTATTTTTTCCATTCTTTTTTTTTCAGCTGTCTCATCTTTTCAACTGAAACGTTCAATATTACTTTTGTTTTTTTAAAGAGGAAAACCCAACAGCTCTCCAGAACTCGGGAAGGATGGGCAGGAACCACAGGTTTGAGAAGGGCGAGATTCTACAGACATCTCCCGTCTCCAAAAAAGCGCAAGTGAGTGCAATCCGGCAGGCGATGCACAATAGCAGCTGCCTTCCTGTGATGGGAACCCACGTGCTCAGGGCCTCAGCCTGGGCCCAGAGAAGGCTGTCTAACACCCCCCCCTTTTTTTGCAAAAAAAAAAAAAAGAAGACAAAACGTTCGTGAAAATTTCAAACATATTGCTTTTATTTTGTGCATTGGTTCTCTGACAGTTCTCTTTAAAAGCAATTGTTTCTGTAAAGCCCAGCCAAGTACCGTGTGCAAATGCATTATTAGTTGGCCAGGAAAACAAAGTTTGATCAATTCCTGCTCCATTGCACATGGAGCAACCATCCACCCTGGAATGGGGGAAGAAAAAAAACAACCATCGCCCCGGGTTGTCTAGGTACAAAAACAAGGGCACGTGTTCACACACAAAACATTCAAAGTTAAAATATTAAAAATTGCCCAGAGGATCCTGGGTTGCCCTCTCCCCTCTTTGGAAGAGCTTTACAGCTCCTGCTGCCTTAAGAAAGTTCAAAGCACCCTCAAAGATCCATCTCATCCTGGGAACCCCCTTTTTTTGAACTATTATCATCTGGAAGCAAGTACAGAACAATAAAAACAAGGACAAACAGGCTGAAAAACAGATTCTATCCCAGGGCAAGTAACTCTATTGAATTCTACTGAGTAGTGCAATATTAACTCAATATCAGGGGTTTTCCATTCAACTGCATAGAACGTGAAAGGATGTGTGTGTGTTTATTTTCATAGTCATAAATTGCACACTGAAGATGGTATTTGATTTCATTGTACGAGGTGCACTGACAATAAAAAGTAAAATAAATTTAAGTCACAGATCCCAGGCTCACAAAACCAGATCCAGATTTCCCCGTTTTTCTCCCCCCAAAATTCTCAACCAAGTGGGATCACCCACCAAGGATCCGACAAAGCAGCCCTGTTTTCGCCTGCTCTGTTTGCAGCACCACCCCAAACCCAGACTGATTGCCCCAAAATTTCAGAGAAGTTGCCATGCACCATTGCGCCTTGCCAGGGCCTGGTAGGGCAGCCATTTGCCCCTTGGGATGCCCCTTCCAATGCTGAGATCACATCACCCAGAGGTAGCCGTCCTACACGGGCAAAAAGATCGGCTCCAATTTTCTACATTGCCTAGCTCAGGTGCAGGCAACCCGCAGCTCTGGAGCTGCATGAGGCTCTTTGGGCCCTCTGCTGCTGTGGCTCCGTTAGGTGATCCCACCACTGGCTGGCCGTACCCCTCACCATGCCTGAGAAGGTAAAACACAAAACCAGAAATCACTGGCAGCCACAAAACCTGGGTAGGCGTGGTGGTGGTGGGTCATGTGACTGGACGGGATTGACATTGAGTTGGCCACATCCACCCAGATTTTCTGGCTCCTGTGTTTTCCTTTCTGTGGGAAACGGTCCAAATGGCTCTTTGAGTGTTTATAGTTGCAGATCCCTGGCCTACCTCCAAAACTCTAGGCCAGGGGTCTCCAAACTCCACCCTGTCAAAATTTTAAAATTTGGCTGTTATTTCCTCCCCTTGTTCCGCTTACATGTGTAAAAGCTGACCAACTCCTTACAACAAATTTTAAAAGTCTTTCAACCTGTTTGGCACAAAAAAACAAACAAACCCCAAACCCTGGAATATAGATTTATGAAGAGCCACAAGAGGAGACAATCTTTGGGTGCTCTGTTAAAATTTCAGAACATATTCCTTTCCCATATTTCTACTGCAAAACTGAACACGAACAGTTCCCTCTTTCAAAAATAAATTACCACTAGTCGCAAATCAGCCATTCCAATCCTAAAACAAAAGGACGATCATTAACAGAAATTAAAAAATTACAGGCTTGGGGGTGGGGAAGACTGTTAAACAAAGCTGGCCACGTTGAAAGGCAGTGAAAAACTCATCCGTGGGTCCCAGTGTCAGCCATCATGGAGTGCTAAGCGACAGAAATAAGAAATGGCGATTAAAAAAATATCTTCCCCTCCAGTTTCTGCATTTACAAGAGCTGTCGGTCACCTTGCAAACAATATTCAAGTTGCTTGGATTTGGAAAAAACAAAAAAAAGTACCAACAGAGTTAAGATTTAACCTGCTTCATTTCTTGTTCTTCTGGCCCGACAGGTCAGAAAACATCAAGTAAAGAATGAAAGGAAAACAAAACAAGAAAAAAAAATAGAAGACTGAAGACTCTGATGGCTTGGTCCAAAATATAAAAATAAATGCAGAAAAAATTGCACACAAAAGAAAAAACAACCAAAGGATGATTAAACAATCCGGATAGGTCGATTCCTTTGCTGAATTTTTTCTTTTTTTTTCCTTTTCTGGATTTGCACGGCGGACGGTTCCCTTGCTGCTGAATTTCGACAACCGTCACCAGAACTACGGAGAAAAATGGAGTGATGATCCCACAGCGTTCGTTTGCACTGAAATTTCCAAATGTACCGTTTCCCCGAAAATATGATATCCCCTGAAAATAAGACCTGGTGCCTTTTTTGGTGGCACAAAAAAATATAAGACAGGATCTAATTTTGCGGAAAACACGGTACAAACCGCATGAAGTTCAGAGAAGAAACAACGGTGGGGAGGAAAAAAAGGTTGTGTTTAAAGCAAATTCTTGGTAGGAAAGTTCTCCATTGCCGTTATTTAATTTCCCATCACCTGGGAAATTCCGATCTTGAAAGACAGAGCAAAACTGTGTCTTTTTGAAGTTCTTTTTTGGAAAAAAAAAAACGTTCTAAGTTCCTTTTTTGGAGAAAAGTTTTCAAGTTCTTTTTTCTTTTTCGTTGGAGAGCATCTCCTCCTAAATCATCCGGACTTGAGTTCAATCACATCACGGATTCCTTTTCACAAGACTTGCTATTCTCTAAATGGGCTGGACCATTCTGCTTAATCAGCGGGGACCCCTCCTCTATCCCCTCTCCCTTGCTGGCCTCCAGGGCCTCCGTCTTAACCTCCAACAGGTCGTCAATCGCCGTCTGGCCCATTTTCTTCTCCGAGTACACCTGTAGAAGCCCGGCGCCAAAGGCATCGCCCTCCACATTCAGGACAGTACACGTCCGGTCTCTGTAGGAGAGAAGGAGGAACCAAGACTGAGCATGCATGCAAAATAATCCCCCACCCCCTTCAGAGCATCTTCACCTGCAAAACCAGGGTCAAAAAACTTCACTGCCTTGGTTGGGACAGGACCAAAAGATCCCTCATGTGGAGCTCTAGGGGCTCTCTGGGCTTGGTGGTTTTCTTGCAGATGTTTCATGACCCAACTAGGGAACATCATCAGTGCTAGAAGAGAGTAGGTTTGCACTGATGATGTTACCTAGTTGTGTAGTGAAAGGTCTAGAACAGGGATGGTGAACCTTCCTGGCACCGAGTGCCCAAACTGGTATGCGTGGGCACACACGTGTGCCAGAGCACCGGAAATCTGAAGACCAGCTGGCCAGTAGCGTGGTCTGTTTTTTGGGGGGGCATTTTCAGACCCTTTTTCAGGCCAAAATTAGTAAAAAATTACAAATCCACCCCCTGCACTCATCATCGCATCACATGCCCCAATCACTATCCGTCACAACTTGAGACTTCCCTTCACCCAGGTGCAGAGATAACATGACCTTGCCTTAGAAAAAGAATGTTATCATGTCTAACCACATACTCTCCAAGAAAATCACCCTTCCCATTTTCCCAGGCCTCCCTTCACCACCCAGTTCCTCCAGCTGCACCGGACAAGCCTGTCGGAGACCCCACCCACTCCTCCCTTCCATTACACAACTTAACACAGACACAACAAGATTCCAAAGGGCAGCTGGACAAGGAGCTGTTTTTTAAGTCCTCTTTCCAGATTGCATCCAGAGGTCAGAACAGGGGTGGGCAGCTCTGCCCCTTTCCGGCCCGTGGACTTCAACTCCCAGAATTCCTGAGCCAGCCATTACTGGGAGGTGAAGTCCACAGGCCGGAAAGGGGCCAGAGCTGCCCACCCCTCGCTCCCAAACAAAGCCCTTGAAGATGGAAAATCCCCCAATCTCACATTACGTCTTGCAAAGGATTGCAGAGAACCAAGGATCTCTGGAAAGCCCTGAGATCAACTCTGGATCTTTTCATGACCTGCCCTCCAAGAATCTACCCCCCCCCCAAAAAAATAAGACCCTCCTACGCGTCACTTTCCTTGTAGAAGCCGCGAAGAAACAAATGCCGGTAATTCTTGACTTGCAGCAGTTCATTTAGTGACTGTACAACGTGACGTCACCAGAAAAAAAATGACCGTTTTCCCACTTAATGACCGTAGCGGCATTCCCCAGGGTCACGAGATCAAAATTTAAGACACTTGGCAAACTGACTCGTCTTTATGACGAGTGTCCCATGATCCCCCTTTTGCGACCTTCTGACATACGAAGTCCACAAGAAAGCCAGATTCCCTTTAAAACTGGGTTGCTTAACTTTAGCTCCTGCAGGGATTCGCTTAACGACTGTGGTGAATATGGTAGTAAAACAGGGCAAAACTGTCACAACTGTCCCACTCAATAACCAACATTTTGGGCTCCATTGTAGTCTTAGGTCGAGGACAGCCTGTAGCCCTCGGACCAGCTAGCTCACCTGCTTTATGGTTGCCTAGACGAGCTGGGTCACCTACTCTATGGTTCCACCAGCCTGACTAGGGAATCCTGGCTAGTCCCCCATTAAGGGCTGTTGCCCAGCTTGCTGGCCATACTTACACAATCCAATCCACCGCCAGGATGAGTGAGATGTCGTTGGTGGGCAAGCTAATGGCCTCCAGGATGATAGCCAGGGTGAGGACGCCTCCTGCGGGAATCCCAGCTGCTCCCACGCTGGATGCTGTCGCTGTGATGCTGTGGTTGAAACCAAGAAGGGCAGAGAAGAAGGTTTAGACACCCTGGTTGAACCCGAGGCTCTGGGGCAGCTCTTGGCTGAGTGTTTGCCACTCCTACTAATCCCCTAACATCACACAGCATGGACCTCCTAACAGGACAGACACAGACTGCAGAGAGTAATTAGGACTGCAGAAAAAGTAATTGCTACAACCTGCCTTCCATGGAGGACCTGCATGCTGCACGAGTCAAAAAGAGGACTGTGAAAATATCTACAGACCCCTCACACCCCGGACATAAATTGTTTCAACTCCTTCCCTCAAAACATCACTATAGGGCTCTGCACACCAAAATAACTAGGCACAAGGACAGTTTTTTCCCCAACTCCATCATTCTGCTAAACAATTAATTCCCTCAACACTGTCCACTATTTACAAAGTCTGCACTACTATTGCTATTAATCTTCTCATCCCTCCTTATCACCCATTCCCTCCCAATTGTGATTGTATGACAGTAACTTTGTCGCTTGTATCCTTACAATTTATATTGACTTTTTCCTAGTATGATTGGATTGCTTATTGTACCCTATGACTATTATTAAGTGTTGTACCTGATGATTCTTGATGAAGGTATCTTTCCTTTTATATACACTGAGAGCATTTGCACCAAAGACAAATTCCTTGTGTGTCCAATCACACTTGGCCAGTAAAAAATTCTATTTCTATTCTATTCTTATTCTATTTTTTATTCTATTTTACTCTATTCTATTCTTATTCTACACCTTGCATCTCCCAGATGTCTCTCAAAATTGACCCCACAGAAGTAGAACATCTGGATCAAGATCTGATCATTTTATTTCCATTCGCATGACCGAAAGAGAGAAACTTTTTGCGGAGTTTGCAACTCAAGACACTGAAGACCCAAGGTCAGCCAGGGAGCACAATTAAGGAGGTACAAAGCCGCAATTGCACTTTGTACAATCCTGGCTTAATGAGTGGTGGGCAGCCAGGCAGGTGTGCTTTGAGGGCTATTTATGAACTTGGCCAACTGTGCTTCGTCAGCAGGTCTCAGTTAGGCAAATCCGGTGTTGTGGGCTGTTGGCTGCCGGTCCCTCCAGCGACCCAATTGGAGGAGGAGGAGGAGGCATGAGAGTCAGGGTCAGCATATCAAGACAACTTGAGAGCTCTGAGGGGGAAGAGGGAATGGAGCTGTCAGAGAGAGAGAGAGAGAGACCGGTCCTTGGGACAGAAGAGCCACTGCCGCTAGCAAATTTGCCCCATCCTCGCTCTGGGGTAAGAGGCAGGGGGCGGAGATGAATAGATGTGGGAGACATTTATCTCCCAGCCAGACGGACTTGTTAGCCTGCGGTGAGAAACTTTTTCACCAGGGCTGCTGGCGCTCCTAATAAAGGAATCCTTTTGAGTTCAGGTCAGAGGGTTTGTCATGTTTGAGGAGCTGGGTCAAAACACCTGGCTGAGCATCAGGTATGAAAGACACTGGCCACAGCCTTTGCAAGAAGCTGGAGGAGGCCGTTCTGCAGGAGCAGAAAAATAACCAATATTTAATTTTAACAGGATGCCACTTTTAGTCTCGTTGGACATTTTTTTCCACCGAATTTCAGCCTTGGAGGTTCCACCCTGAATTTCTCCAGATCCTGTAATTTCAGCATCTCTCATTAAAGGCTGCTATTCCAAGAACTATTTTTTTTCTTCTCATCACCACGTGTCCCAAAGCAACCTCTACTTATGAATTTCTCCTTTGTTTCTGTGCCAATCTCATGACTCTGTTTCTGCCGGCAAAATTACAGCCCACTGAAATGTTAATATCAGACCCATCTCATGGAGAGAAATGAGGTTCCATGGAAGGACAGCTCCAACCTCCCCAAATTAAATAGTTGAAAGAGGTTTAGTTTCATTTTATTAAATTTATGGGTTGCCCATTTGATTATCTGGACTTTTATAGTCTCATTAAATTGCACAGGGGCAGATAGGACAGCGCTCCAGAGGGCTAACGTCATTGCCCAGAAGATCCTTGATTGCCCTCTCCCCTCTTGGGAAGAGCTTTAGAGCTCCTGCTCCCTTAAGAAAGTTCAAAACATCCTCAAAGATCCACCTTATTCTGGGCACCCTTTTTTTTTTAACTATTACCATCTGGCAGATGGTACAGGACAACAGTAAAAACAAGGGCAAACAGGCTGAAAAACAGCTTCTATCCCAGGGCAGTAACTCTACTGGATTCTACTGTATAGGGCAGTATGAATGCGATATCAGGAGTTTTCCATTCAATGTGTGGAGTGTGAATGGATGTGTGTTTGTGTTTATTTTCATGGTCATGATGTGCATTGAAGATGGCATTTAATTTCGTTGTACGAGGTGCAATAACAATAAAAGTAAATTAAACTAAACTTTCCAGAATATTGCAATGTTGGGAGATGTCACAAGATATGGAGAGTTTCAAATGGGAGCAGAGGAACATTGCTAGCTGGTTTCTGCACGCTTATAATCATGGTTTGTCTCTAATCATGTTGATTGAATCACCACTGATTGGGTTGTGGTCATGAGTAAGGTTTGAGTGATGAGTTAAAGCAGTGATTCTTAACCTGGGCAGCTTTAAGATATGCGGACTTCAAACTCCCAGAATTCTCCAGCCAGCAGAACTTACTCTCTTGTGATCCCTCCCTCTGCAATCTCTCTCCACTTTAGGAGATTAAGAGAGAGAGAAAAGGAGACCTAGCTGGCTGGAGAATTCTGGGAGTTGAAGTCCACAAGTCTTAAAGTGGCCAAGGTTGGAGACTTCTAGTGTAGGGTGTCCTGCTTGAGCAAGGGGTTAGACTAGAAGACCTCCAAGGTCCCTTCTAACCCCATGGCTCTATGTTCTTATGTCCAACCCCTTGCTCAAACAGGAGACCCTACACCAGAAGTCTCCAAACTTAGCCAACTTTAAGACTGGTGGCCTTCAACTCCCAGAATTCTCCAGCCAGCAGAGCTTACTCTTTTGTGATCCCTTCCTCTGCAATCTCCCTCCACTTTAGGAGATGAAGAGAGAGAGAAAAGCAGGCATAGCTGGCTGAGGAATGCTGGGCGTTGAGGTCCACAAGTCTTAAACCTGCCCAGGTTGAGAAACACCTAGACTAAAGTTGGCATCTGATCTTAGATGAACACAGTCCAGAAAGCAGTAAGATCCTGCACAAACAAACTCTTTGACTTTCTTTTATGTAGCTTTAACATTAATTGGAATTAAAACAGGGGGAAAGGGATTCATTGATACGTCCGTTGTTTCTTTAATGCTCTTCCTCTCTTGATCGTGTGAACACAAAAACGTTTTAGGGGTCCCTTCTGAGGTTCAAGCAAGACAGATCTGGGGAGGGGGTTGTGGGGGCCCTCGATACTCACAGGATGGTGATGACTTGGATAAAGTTGAGCGAGACGTTGTTGAGCTGGGCGATGAAGACGGCGGCGACGCACTGGAAGAGGGCCGCTCCGTCCATGTTGACTGTGGCCCCAATGGGCAGGATGAAGCGGCTGATGTGCTTGGAGACGCCGTTGTTCTCCTCCACGCACTTAATCATCAGAGGCAAAGTGGCAGAGCTGTGGGGAGGAAGCCACAGAGATGGGATGGGCCATCAAGGCCTCCGGAGATGCTCCTCGGGGTATCGGGAAAAACCTGCCACCTCCCTCCTGCCTTCAAAGCATCCCTCCTCCCCTTAATCTGTTCTGTGTCAGGATTCCGGCATTGACCCCCATTTAAATCCCGAGTCTCAAGGCAAATTTCCAAAACTTCCAAAGGATTTATTGGGAGTTAACATGTCTGGCATTGCCTGGGTGTAGCCGACTCTGAGTCACATAATTCATTGTCACCCTTGACCCTGGTTTTCCCACCCACCCCTCTGGGTGTATCGTAATTCATATTCTCCAATGGGACATGTCCATAGCCCAGAGTCATCAATCATGTTCTCCACTTAGTATTTTGTGGGGCAGAAACTTCGGTCACCTAGTTACTATCTTTGAAAAAGATTTATGGAATGCACTTTTGGTTTTTCTGCAAGCTGCCACACTGCTCCCCCTGCCTCCCTTTCTCTTGGCACCTCTAAAAAGACCAGAGAAATATTTTGTGAGTTGACATTCTGTTCTTGAGCACCCAACCAACATCTGGGATCCCTTCCCCACATATTCATCCAGGATAGCAGATTCTACGATCTACCTGGAGGGAACAGGATGTTCTCAACAGGGGCCCCTGCCTGCCGAAATTGACTCAAAGCAGCCTTTCAAGGTCACCCCAAGGACGCAAAGCATATTGGGGTGGCCAACGAAGGGAAGATGGTGGCCGCAATATCACACAATTGTGATATTTTTTTTGAACATCTGCCTAGATGCCAGAAGGCTGAAGTGAGCGAATTCTGGGGGATGCTCTTAACATGAACTCTGTGTCTCTCTCTGTGTGTGTGTGTGTGTGTGTGTTTGTGTGTCCCCTTAGTGCTCTCTGAGCCTGGTGGTTTTGTTGTAGACATTTCATGACCCAACTAGGTAACATCATCAATGCTAAAGGGTTTGCTCTCTATTTATTTACAAGTTGCTTTGCCCTAGAGAGTTGCTTGCCCACTCCCTTCTAGCCCTGATGGCGTTATCAAATTGGGTCATGAAACGTGTGAAAAAAAAAACAAAAAACCCAAGTTCCGAAAGGGCCCAGGACCCCACAGTTCTTGTATGGTTCTCCATCTATCTCCACCCAACCTCCTGCCCCAACAGTCCCTGAATACCTGGAGGAAGTCCCAAAGGCGGTGGCCAGTGGCGTGAAGATGCCCCACAGGAAGCGGTAAGGGTTGCGGCGGGTGAAGACGAAGTAGATCCCTGGGAGAACCAGCAGCCCGTGGATAGCATGGCCCACCAGGCAGCAGCAGATGTATTTGCCCAGACTGGTGAAGAGAAGCACCACATCTTCCATCTCCACAATCTTGCTGGCTACCAGAAACATGATCCCCAAGGGGGCATACCTGGGAAGGAGAAGAGGCCGTCAGCCCAGCTGGAGATCTGCAGTCCCGGGTCAAGAGTCTTCAGGACTGGAGCGAAGCCGGCTGGTGTCACTGTTGCAACTAACTGACTCCGAGACAAGCATTTCTTCAAAGTTCCACTTTATTAGAGTTGTCCCATTGAGAGGTCTCCAACCTTGGCCAACTTTAAGACAATGTGGACTTCAACTCCCAGAATTCTCCAGCCAGCTTTGCTTGAGCAAGGGGTTGGACTAGAAGACCTCCAAGGTCCCTTCTAACTCCATGGTTCTATGTTCTCAAGCAGGAGACCCTACATCAGAGCTCCCCAAACTTGGCCACTTTAAGATTTTTGGACTTCGATTCCCAGAATTCAACTTGAAGACATGTGGCCTTCAACTCCCAGAATTCCTCAGCCAGCAGAGCTTACTCTCTTGCAATCCCTTCCTCTGCAATCTCTCCTCTTTGGGGGAGAGGAGAAAAAGAAACAGACACGGCTGGCTGGCTGGGGAATTCTGGGAGCTGAAGCCCACAAGTCTTAAAGTGGCCAAGTTTGGGGACCAAGTTTTGCACTAAAGGAACCATTGTAAAACTTGTATCCTACTTATAATCATGCTAGGATATAGCCAGACCCGGGAGACGGGTTCCTCCCAGCCGCAACATTTACTGGCTTGGTTGGCCTCACAAATTGCTGGGCTTGTAAAATGGCTTCTTTGGGCTTAGTGTCTCGTGGGAATACAGGCACGATGGTTAGAGTTTTGGGCAAGATTTCCCAAACCTTGCTAGAAACTCCGGGTCCCTTCTGGAGATTGGGAAAGGCTGGATTAAGGGACTGAGTCAGCCCACCTTAATTGCAGTTAACTAAAGATTCGGTCAACAGTGGGGAGAACAAGCGAATGCAACCTCTGGATAAACTGGGATTAGGCCCGAAGTCTTAGTCCAAGAAAGCTTCGTGAGGTTATAGGGAAATTGATAAAACAGCCAAACCCCCGTCCCCCTCAAGTTTTTAATCCTTCTGCCTGCAGGCAAAAAAGACCCAGGCCCATCCCCTCTCCATCCTAGGGCACGCAGGGAGGAGAGGATAAGGAAGAGACATGGTCTACTCGAGAAGAGAGGGCCCTGATCCTCTTCATGGGCTGCAGCTGTGACAACTGAATAAGAGGACAGACATGCCCTCTGACTCCCATGTTGCCACCTCCTCCTCCTCCTCCTCCTGTGATTCGGCTGCTGGAGAGGCCACAACACTTTCACTTACAAGTCTGTCTGGCTGGAAGATGAATCGTTGTCTGCCACACCTACTCATCTCCGCCCCCTGCCTTTTGTCCCCAGAACGAGGTTGGGGCTTCGCTAGCAGTGGTGACTTTTCCATCCTAAGGACCGGCTCATAGATTTCCACTGTTCTCTCCTCTCCTCTGCCTTCTGCCATCCACGTATCAGGCACTGGGCCCAGCTCTTCCTCCTCTTCCTCATCTGCCACCTCCAGACCTGGGGGCTGTTGACTCTCCACCTGAGGGCTGACGGACAGCCCAGGCCCCGCCTCTCTTTCGAACAGCTCCCTTCCCTCTTCCCCCTTGGAGCTCCCAGGTTGTCCTTACGCTGACCCTGACTCCCACTTCCGAATCGGCTGCTGGAGGGGCCTGCGGCCAACAGGCCACACCAGTCAACCAGCACTGGAATTACCCAGATTTGAGCAGGAAAGGGTCCCAAACCCCTGAATTCAGGGCCTCGCAAGGGGCTTTGACACACAATCTTTGGGATCCAGGTCTGTACGAGCAGCATCCTTACCACATAATCCACGAAACCAGGATCATGGTGGCTTCATTGAAGGAGTTGAAGAACTTGATCAGGTTTTCCCCTTCGGGCCCGAGCTTCCTCAGGGCGATCCCGAAGACGATGGCGAAGACCACCAGGCCGAGGATGTTCATGCCTTCGACCTCCTTGCCCTCGGGCACCTGGTTGCAAGATGAGAGAAAACTATCAGCGCAGGGGGTGGACTTCAACACCCTCAGGATTCCTGAGCCAGCCCTACGCGCAATGCTCGACTTATTTTAACAGATAAAACAGAGTTGGAAGGGACCTTGTAGGTCATCTAGTCCAGCCTTCCCGCCCAAGCAAGTTGACCTGCGTGTTCGTGTGAACGAGTGGCTGGCCCACCACGACTCCTGTAAATTAAACTGAACCTAATTGTGAAGCCCAGTTCTAAATTGGCCTGGTAATGGGCTGCAGCCCCAGGGGCCATGGGGGACCCCCTGCCTTACACTACACCAGGGGTCTCCAATCATGGCCACTTTAAGACTTGTGGACTTTAATTCCCAGACTTCCACAGCCAGCTTTGCTGGCTGGAGAATTCTGGGAACTGAAGTCCACAAGTCTTAAAGTAGCCCAAGTTAGGGACCCCTGCACTACAAAACATTATTGGGGGGGGGGGGTTTACCATCAAGACTGTCTTGTTCATGGATTTGGTCCCATTCACAAGTGCTGGCACTCTGGCGAGATCCACGTTGTTGTTGTTCTTGTCTTTTTTATAGGTGGTTGTGTACTAAGAAAGAAAACATAACATATTTTCTTGTTTTCTCTGCGCTTTCTCCAGGAAACAAGATTTGGGGATGGGAGAGACACACCCTGGCAACTATATCATGAATGGGCAGATCTTTCCAGGAGATTGTTCTGTCAGCCACATGCCCTCACAAGACCCAATATGCCCAGGGCAGGAGGGCCCACATCCCATAATATCTGGATTAAAAAAGAAAAACTACTCCTTTGAACTAAGTTGACTTTGTTGATTCAGGCTCGGAATTTGCACAAACTGGCAGACAAAAGCTTTGCCCAACTCATCGGTGCCAAGAGAGAGAGAAAAAAAAATCTCCATTGCCACTTGGCACTGGCTTCCGGGATGGAAGGAAGAAAAAAAAGATACAACTTTTGCCGTTTCTGCTTTTTAACCAAAAAAACAAAACAAAAAAGAGCAAAAATCAACTGGCAGATTTCTCTCTCCAAAAGCAGGATGGTTGCACCACTAAGAAGGCCCGGGGGGGGGGGGGGGGCGGGCCTTGGAAAATGAGAAGTTAATTCCAGGACGAAATTGTGACACTCAGCAAAAAGTCCATCCGGGGGTCCAAGAAATTGGCCTTTTAATTTAACGCGCCTATTAAAAATTAAGCCAAAGTGGCTTGCTGACCTGTGTACCAAAAAGAAAAAAGGATGAGAGGCCAGATTTTTAAATAGTTAGGCAAGACGGTCTTGAACAAAAGTTTTTGAGAGGGTGGGGAATAAAACCATCTCGCCCCTGCTGGCCCCCAACCTCCTTTGTCTGTCAAAGCAGGAACTCTGCACTTTTTCCTGTCTTGAATTCTAGATGACCAACACATAAATCAGATAGATAGATAGATAGATAGATAGATAGATAGATAGATAGATAGATAGATAGATAGAGAGAGAGAGATAGATAGATAGATAGATAGATAGATAGATAGATATAGAGACGGACAGATGGAGAGAGAGAGAGAAATAGATGATGTAAATAGAAATAGAGATAGAGATGGATAGATGGAGAAAAAGAGAAAGAGAGAGAGAAATTGAGAGAGAAGGAAATAGAAATAGTTAGACAGATATAGAGAGAAATAGAAAGATAGTTATGCGGAGAGAGCGAGAGAGAAATAGATAGAAAGAGATATAGAGATGAATAGATGGAGAGGGGGGGATAGATATACTTCCTCCAAACAGTGGGGTCTGGATGCATTTTGAATTTATATTTAATTTTTAACTTGTTTATTTTCGATTGTGATTTTTTTATTTTAAGTTATGTACAGCTGTTTTTATGACTATTTGTCCACCATCAAGTCTCTCTCTCAGGGAGATGGGTGATCTCTAAACAGGATAAGCAAAAATCTGCCATTAACTCCCCCGGACAGTCTTGACGGCCAAAGGGCGCTTTTTCTCATTCTCCCAAATTCTTTCTGGAGAAGAGGCTTTGGAAAAATCTCTGATTAACCTGTGATTAACCTTAACCTCCGAGGAATACACCCACATAACTCTTTTTCTTCAGAAAAGGCCAGGCCGATAAGTCGCCCGGAGTCACAGAGGCAGCCTGTGCTGCTGTCACAGGATGTGGGGACCGGCCCCAATTTAGTTCCTTTCCAAAAAGCCTCCAGATGGGGTCAGCTCCAGAGTCCCTTTTCCTCTTTCGCACAAACCCTTTTGCTGCCACTTCATTTTATTCTTTTCAATTTATCCGTGTCTCCATCACCCATCTCACCTAAGCGACTCTGGGCAGTTTACAACATTGCAATGTAAAACCATAATAATATCTGAATAAAACTCTGGATTAGAACAGGTAGTCGCAAGTAGAAATAAGAATTCAGATCCTCCAGTTTGTAGGGAGGGTGGGATGGAAGTAAGGAAGAGCGGAAGAAAGAAAAGAAGGAAGAGTGGAAGAAAGAAAGGAAGAAGGAAAAGAGGGAGAGGGAAAGAAGGCAGGAAAGAAAAGGAAGGAAGGAAGAAGGAAGAAGAAAAGAAAGAAAGAGGAAGGAAAAGAGGGAGAGGGAAAGAAGGAAAGAAAAGGAAGGAAGAAAGAAAGGAAGGAAAACAGGGAGGGAAAGAAGGAAGGAATGAAAGAAAAGGAAGGAAGGAAGAAGAAAAGAAAGAAAAGAGGAAGGAAAAGAGGGAGAGAGAAAGAAAAGGAAGGAAGGAAGGAAGAAAAGAAAAGAAAAAAAGAAACTCACCGATCGGAATGCAGCAGTCACCAAGTTGGAAGGGAAGATGTTCCTGGATAAGAGAAGAAGAGATAAGTGGCGGCATTTGTGAGAATGTTGGCATTATTGATTATCTATTTAATTTATATGCTGCTTGGTTTGTGACATGGACCGTATATACATTCAGTACACACACACACAGCAAGGAGACCTTCATCTATGATTGGGGAATTCTGGGAGTTGAAGTCCACACTGCTTACAACTGCCAAGGCTGGGAAACATTGTTGGGTAGAGACGTTTGGGATTCTCCCCAGCTCTGGGTCAGGGCCATGATGAGCTCACCTCCAGCCCAAGACATTCAGAACCGTCGCTGATCCTGTAACCTGATTCACAAAAACAAAGCCCTCTGCAAGGCATCCTTCCGCCCAACTCAGAGAGCACCAGGGACCCCAAAGCTCACCCCTGAGCTGCAAAGAGCCCCTCCTGTTGGGGGGTCCAGAAAGTGGGGTGCCCATGCCACCCCTTTCCTCTGCTCCTGATGTCCCAGTGGACATGCAACTCTCTCTCCCCCTTTTAGCCATCATGGCTAACAGCTGAGCCCCCTCCAAGGTTGTCATTGTGCAACCTCAAACAGTAATTTTCCTGCCTTCCCCACCACCTGTTGTTCTCTCGTCCATTTCTGGCAACCCAGGAACCAATCTGCATGCTGGCCTGTCAATCACAGGAGCATACCTTCACCAAGAATAAATGGCTGGACTGTCTTAACCCCACAGAGATCAGGTATCACAGAGTTAAACTTTGCTGGCCAAACATCTAGGCTTGGACTACTGCCCGGTCTCATCACACACCTGCCTCCTCTCCTTCATCCAGTTTTGGGCATGACAGTATTGGAGGACAACCTAAGATCAAACCCTAATCCCCCCCCCCCAAAGCGGAAAATAACCAACTGGCTGTTCTATTTCCTGAAAGGAACACGCAGTGCCCTTGGCACCAGAAGCCACCAAAAGAAGTTCTGGAGAACATCTGATAGAACAGGGGAGGTCTCCAAATGTGGACGCCTGTAAGACTTGTGGATTTCCAACTCCCAGAACTCCACGGCTCTTTAACGTTGCCAAGTTTGGAGAGCCCGTCATAGAACAGAGAAGCATGGGGTCAGAAGGGACTCTGGAGGTCTTTCTAGTCTGCTCAAGGCGGAGAGCCTACACCATTCTGGACAAGTGGCTGTCCAGCCCCTTCTTGGAAACCTCTAGTGATGGAGCACCCACAACCTCGGAAGGAAAGCAAATCTCCATACCTCCTCCGTTCCCCTTCCTTCCTTCTCACCTGCTGATGCCGCCTCTTCACCCCTAACTCAGGGGTTCCCAAACTGGGCCACTTTAAGACGTGTGGACTTCAACTCCCAGAATTCCCCAGCCAGCCATGTCTGTTTCTTTTTCTCCTCTCCCCCAAAAGTGGAGAGATTGCAGAGGAAGGGATTGCAAGAGAGTTTAAGCTGTGCTGGCTGGAGAATTCTGGGAGTTGGAAGTCCACACGTCTTAAAGTGGCCAAGTTTGGGGACCCCTAATTTAAAGTCTATTGATTATAAAACCTCTTGGCCTCCCATCTTATCACAAGGCAACTTGGATGCTGGGAACTTGCAAACCAAGAGCAAGAGTTATTTCACTCATTCTTTTTCATGAAGAAAATGGGACTTGGTTCCGTTGTGTTTCACACATACGACTGTTGCAGCCTCCCCAAGGATCGTGACCCAAAGCCAAGGGGAACACCAGATTCACGTGAATAACTGTGGCGAGGGAAAGACTGTGAAATTGGGGGGGACGGCGGGGGGGGGGGAAATCATTTAACTGCTTCACTTAGCAACGGAATTGTTTGAGGTCGTAAGTTTGAGGACTATCTCTATTTTGTGGAGCTGTGTTGGGTTCTGTTTAGCCCCTCCCCCCACCCACCCCAGGCAAGATTTGCTGCAGAATAACCTTGCCGCCACTGGGCCTTCTGTCCTGGAGGGAGGATACGCTCTGAAGGGTTCTTGTTGACCCCCCCAAGCCTGCAAGTTTAATTTTTAATTTCAATTTCAATTTCAAGATCTCTGCAACTTCCTCTGGCCAGAAAAGCAGGACAACTCACATAACTCTGCAAACTAGAAAAACACTGCAAGTGCTTTGAAGAGAGAAGATGCTATAAAAGGGGGGAGGAGAAGGGTCTTTGCAAACACCACCACCCCCCCCCGGAGGTTTTGCATATTGCCCAAATCCAGCACTGCAAAAAGAAAAAACAAAGAGAGCTTTTGGGTCTGAACCCAATAAAAACCACAGCATCCCCCTTAAATTAAACCCAAAGTTCTCTGAAAACTGCAAAAAAAATCAATTTTTTTTTTTTTAAAGCAATTCAGGCCTACCTCCCTTTCTTCTCTGCCTTAAGTTTTTGTCATTCCACGCCCCCCCCCATCCCCAATAAATTTGCATTTCCCCCAAAGCTCCCCAGCCTGCTCAATGCACCAAATGCAACTCAAAGCCTTTATCTGTTTACTGGGGAAAAAAATGCAACTCTGAAACTATTTGTTTTTCCGGTCTTGAAATAATCCCCCTCATAAATGAGACTTTTTTAAAAAAATGCAGGTTTTGGGAAGAGGAAGAAAAAGGTCTTGGAGAGAGAGGGAGAGGGAAAAAAAAAAAACAGCCGACTTCCCCCTTGGCAAAGAAACTCAACAACAGGGAAATATTGCATCAGATTTGGTGGCAAGGCTCGGCCCCATTGCAACGCCCCTTCTGCAAAAATTTAAAAAAAAAAACGGTCAGAAACAGTAAAAAAATAATCTGTGGCAGGTAAAAAAGGATTCCATTCAGGGCATCGATCACCACTTTAACTAAATCTTCCCCACCTCTCAAGATTATTTTAAAAAGCAGTTTCTCTTCCTGCAGCAGCAGACATCAACATGACCAGATTTATAAATCACATTTTCCAATATGATAAACTTGGAAATTCTGCTTTTGCTCCAAGTAGGTGTAGCAGCCGAAGGGTCTCGTGTCTGTGAGCTGTCTAAAGGGGAAGGAAGCTGTTTGAGGAGGTGGGAGTCTGTATAATTCCTCACCCTGGATTTATATATTTATATATATATTTGCAATGACCACATTTGAGAGAGTTAAAAAAAAAGGGGGGAGAGAAAATTCTTAAGGACAGGAAGCTGGTCAGATCAAACCATGTATATCATTGCCCGTATATCACAGTACGAGCATTATTATTTAAGGTATTATTTACAGGGAAAAAAACCTGAATTGCCAAAGCCACATTCATGTGTGCAAATAATCAGATTATAATGCAGTTTTTATCAATGGCTGAAGAATTCTGGGAGTTAAAGTCCACAAGTAGCCAAGGTTGGAGACCCCTGTTCTAAATGATACTCTAAAAAGGAAGGCTTTTTCACCAAAGTTTAGCCTCGCTGGCGTTTTGCAAACTGAAATGTGTGGACTTTAACCATCTGTCTCTGTCTCACCTCCATTCCTCAGAGGGCTCTGGAGAAAATTGTAAAAAAGGGTCTTCTTCTAAATTATTCTTTTGAAGTCCCAGAATTCTCAGTTGGCTAAGGAATTTTGGGAATTTGTATCTGCCTACCCTTGAGGGCAAAGCTGTTCCAGACAGACCTGGTGGATGATTCAAGCGAAAGGCGACATGCAAAATGGCAGTTTTGAGGGTAATTGCAACGCTTTGTTGGTTGCTAAATGGATTTTTAGAGCCATTTTTCTAAGATGCTTAAAGGGAAAACCTTAACCCCAGGACACATAAGGGCCAAGCTGCAAGTCCTGGCATCTTTCAAAAACAAGCACCAGAGTTTAAAATTTAGCTGAAAGATGGGTAAGTCATCACCCACACTGGGTTTTTTTTCCCCTGCTTCGAGGGATTGTCAAGTGTTTGCATTGGTACCGGCTGCTTACAACACGAGATGAAATCCAGAAAAATGCTCGTAGACCAGAACAGTATTTCTCGAAGTTGGCCGCTTTGGAGATGGGGGGTGGACTTCAAATCCTAGAATTCCACACTGGGGGAATTCTGGGACTTGAAGTCCACCTGGCTCCAAGCAACCAACTTCGAGAAACACTGACTTAAAATCTCAATTGCAGTAAAACTGGATTCCTGTACTTGGAATCTTCCCCATGCCATTAAGATGGCCCTGGAGGGGGGAAAAAGAGGAAATATTCTAATATCTGCCTCATCTCGTTTTATTATTTTATAGTTCTTATAACCGAACCTGTCCGTCAGAGACGGACAAGACAATCAATAAACATCACCCTCAAAATCAGCCTCATTTTAAGATTAAGCAGCATAAAAAATGGTAAAAATAAACCCCACTTCAAAAGGGATAGGACACCCATAGGGGCCGAGCCAGGGGAATACACAACCTTTGAAATAAACCAGGACTCAAGTCAACTCTAAAAAAAGTCTTAAAAGGGGTTAAGACTTGGCAGGAGGAATCCAAGACAATAAATGGGTTAGCAGAGCCCCCCCCCCCCCCCAAGGACCTTTCAAACTCTGGAGAGTTTTTATTTCCCCCACCCTGCTTGGTTATTTTGGAAATTTGGGAGAGCTGTGGGTCAACTTGCTCCAATATTGGGAGTTTTTAAGAAGAGGTTTTGCTGAAATGGTATGAGGTTTCCCGTCTAAGCAGGGGGTTGGACTAGATGACCTCCAAAGGTCCCTTCCAACTGTTATACTATTCTTATTTCCTGTGGCTGAAAAGTAATGGTTAAAAGCAACAGATGGTTCTTGAAGGGGGGGGGGGGGTGGCAGCCATGGGCCAGACCTGAGGTTACCAACCGGGATCACCAAAAAGGGATCTACTCCGCATTTCCCTCTCACATTTCTCATCTCTGCCTCTCACCCTGAATCTTTCGTCAGAAGCTCATCTCAGTTACGAAAAAGCATGTCGAAGGCCGGCCTCCAGAGAGAACATTCTGTACCATGACGTGTGTAAGGGGGGGAGGGGGCAACAGATTACGATCAGTGACCTTTTAAGGAGAACCAGGATGAAACCAAGTTCTCTGGGGAAACCAGGAAAACGTCTTCTAATTCGGCATCCTGCAAAACGTCACCTTTTGAATTGCACAGAGGGATGGAGCTGATGGGGGGAAGGGGTGGGCGAGAAAAGGCTAGGAAAGGGAGGGACCAAGCACCAGCCCTGGGGGGGACCCCCCCCAACCGGCTAGCCAACTGGACAACGCAACCCAGTGGGCAAGAACCAGAACTGCCCTTCTGTGGGTTAAGTTGAACCTGGCTCAGTCTCTGAGTCAGACTCCAGCCTGATGATGCAATCCTCCTGGGTCCAGATGTTGTGTGCATATACCGCCTTCTTCTTGAGAAAAGAAACCCCGCCAGGGACTGACAACAAAGCTCCCAGCCCGGATACGGATACCAGAAGGGGCAGTCCCCGTTGGTTTGAAATACTCAAACTACAGGTGGCCTTTTGGATCCGGTCTTTGCCATATGTTGCAGGGCTCTTGCTAGCTGAGTTCCGTTTTAGTTTTATTGCCGTTGCACCTTGTACAACGAAATGAAACACCATCTTCAGTGTAATTACAACTATGAAAATAAACATCCTCCTTCGCATTCTATGCAATTGAAAACCTCCGATATTGCATTAATATGGCACGATACAGTAGAAGTCCATAAGAGTTCCTGCCTTGGGACAGAAGCTGTTTTTCAGCCTTTGTCCTTATTTTTATTATTGTCCCAGACTCCGTTCCCAAATGCAAAGTGTCCACACTGCATGCTGGGATCTATGTTTTATTTTGACTGGCCAAGGCACAAAGGCTCATTCACACATGCACACACACGTCCCTTATTCATATACACACCCCAAACTTGGCAACTTTAAGACCTGCGCACTTCAACTTCCAGGATTCTGGAAGTTGAAGTCCACAAGTCTTAAGAGTTGCAAGTTTGGAGACCTCTGATAAACACACACATATCCGCTTTGGGCATTGGGTCTCCAAAGTGAGCATTGCACACAGGACCTGGGTCACAATTCAGCACACAGGCCCGCAGGACACTGAAGATGCCTGCCTTGTAGTCGGAGAGCAATTTCTCTCCTGCCAGAGGTTTGCAGGAACGAACTCCCAGCATCTGGGAAGCCTTGGAAGATGTGGGTCCATGGAGGCTGTCAATCATCCAGGTCATAAGATTCTGCTTTTTCAAAAGGCAACTGGACTTTCATGGGGGGGGGAGGTTGGGAAAACATGTCACTTCTTTTCATGAACTGAAGGTGCTTCTTGGATGAAAAGCAAAACATTCCCTTCCCCCCCCGACCCCCCCCCCCCCAAAAAAAAACAGGGTTGGAAAAAGTGCAAGATGGCGGCTAAGGGGGATCTAAAACAGGGGTCTCCAACCTTGGCAACTATTCAGCCTGGCGGACTTCAACTCCCAGAATCCCCCAGCCGGCAAAAGCTGCAACTTTTAAGCCTGGTGGACTTCAACTCCCAGCTTTGCTGGGGGTTGGACTAGATGACCTCCAAGGTCCCTCCCAAGCCTTGATCATCCGTTTGCCCTGCAAGAAGCCTGTTTTACGCCACGGTTCAGCCTCGCTGGCATCCCTCTCTCTCTCTCTCTCTCACCTGACGAGGTCGAGGAAGGAATCGACCACCTCCTTCCGCGCCGGCACGTCGTCCGAGTCGCCGTACTTGGCCAGGCTGGGGTCGGCGGCGCCGGCGCCCGGCTGGACGGCGAAGGCCATCCCGACCCCGATGGAGGAGGCCAGCAACGTGGTGAGGAGGAAGAAGAGCATGGCCCAACCGCCCAGCCGGCCCAGGACGGCCGGGTCGAGGCTGGCGGCGCCGGCTACCAGGCTGCAGACCACCAGCGGCAGAATGATCATCTTCAGCAGCCGGAGCAGCAGCTCCCCGGGGAAGGCGAAGAGCTGCACCTCGGCGGCGCCCAGCCCGCCGCCCGCCCGCCGCACCGCCAGCCCCAGCGCCACGCCGGCCAGCACGCCGGCCACCGTCAGCAGTACCAGCAGGTTAGCCCGCAGGCAGCCCCGCAGGCGGGAGGCCCGCCTGGGCGGCAGCATCGCCGCCACCGCCACCTCCACCCCGATGTCCCCGTTGGAAGCGCTCTTCGTGGCCGTCATGCCGCCCCTTCCTTCCGCTGCTTCTGCTCCCCTTCGAGGAGGGTCTTCTCTTCTCTCCCGCCTGCGAATCCGGCTGGGCTCGCACGTGGCTTCTGCCCGGCTGCTCTGCAGACAACCTGACCCGTCCAGGAAGAGCGCGGCACTCCGAGTGGCCCCGCGCGCTCTTCGTGGCGGCCTTTTATAGACACCTCGAGCCGGAGGGGAGGGGGGAGGAGGAGGGGGGAGGGAGAGAGGGGTCTCGGATTGGCTGAGCCAGTTCCGTGTGGGGGGGGAGCGGGGCGGAGTTTGCGCGGGAGAGGAGCTGGGAGGTTGCGTCAGCCTGCAGCTGCGGGGATGGAGGGGGCGGGGGGGCAGCCCTTGGGCCGGCCAGGTGTGCTGGGCCACAGGTCCCATCCGCCCCATCCAGAGGGAGCCCAGCCCTAAGCAGGGATGGGCGTCCGGGGTTGGGAAACAGCTCCGGGCACCAACCTCTAGTCTCCCAGAGGGTGTGGACTACAACCTCCCTCATCCCTTGCCAGGACGCTGACATTTGGAAGGCACCAACTAGGGACCCCAGCCTTCCAGTGAGGAGGACTACAACCTCCCTCATTCCCTGCCAGGACGCTGACATTTGGAAGGCACCAACTGGGGACCCCAGCCTTCCAGTGAGGAGGACTACAACCTCCCTCATCCCCTGCCAGGACGCTGACATTTGGAAGGCACCAACTGGGGACCCCAGCCTTCCAGTGAGGACGACTACAACCTCCCTCATCCCCTGCCAGGACGCTGACATTTGGAAGGCACCAACTGGGGACCCCAGCCTTCCAGTGAGGACGACTACCACCTCCCTCATCCCCTGCCAAGCCATCAACATGTGATGTGTTCCAGCTGGGGACTCTGATCCTCCAGAGGTGTGGACTACAACATCCCTCCTCCCCTGCCAGAGTTTCCCATTCCTTCCTTCCTAGCCCAAATACATCGAAAGGAGCCAGCTCAGTGAAGAGGCATTTTTTTGCCAGAAGTGTACACCGACTACAACATCCCTCATGCCCTGCCAGGATACCAACCTCTGAAGGGCACAGCCAACCTCCATTTCTCCAGAGGTATAGACTACAAAATCTTTCATCCCCTGCCAGGCCACCAACATCTGGAGGGTACCACCTGGAGATTCCAGTCTTCCATAGCTGTGGATTCTGGCATTCTGGCCAGAGGTTATATTTCAAGGACCCGCCAGCTCTGGTTTGCAGAAGTCCAACTGGTAGAGTCCCTTCTTTTGGGTGGACTTCTGCCTTATTTTCCTCAATGTTGGCAGAGGTGGGATTGCAAAGACCTTTAGCCTGGCACCATCCACACATCTTAATCTTGCCAAGGTTGAGAAAGTCTGTTTTAGATTTCAGGCGTTCAAATTCTCAAGTTCCGTAGCAACATCTAAAACTTGACGGATTTGGGAGATCTCTTGCAATAAATGGCTATTAAAATGTTAGAACACCGAGGGAACTGGAGATTTAAAACCAAAAAACTATTGGATTACTTCTTATCCACGCATTAATTGTAGACTGTAGATACTAAGTAGAAAATAAAAAATATTAGAAGAAACCCATTTTTACACGCTGTGGGTGAAAAAAGATGACACAGTGTGAACAACTCCAGAAAAATGGATAGATCTACACTCACCCATTATTTACACAGTCAGAAATGTATGTCAAAGGCAGACCGTCTGCAACCTATAGTACAATAAAAGAACCTAATAAAATTTGGACCAATCATGATCGAGTTGCAGATCAGTTATCATTGTTAAACCCTGTAACTGTTGAACTCAAATCCGCCAATAAAAACTCTCTGGATCGCCTTCCTCTACTGCAGGGGTCCCCAAACTTGGCAACTTTAAGACTTATGGACTTCAGTTCCCAGAATTCTCCAGCCAACTGTGCTTGAGCAAGGGGTTGGACTAGAAGACCTCCAAGGTCCCTTCTAACCCCATAATTCTATGGTCAGCTAGCTTTGCTGGCTGGAGAATTCTGGGAGTTTAAATTTACGAGTCTTAAAGTTTCCAAGTTTGGAAAACCTCTGCTCTACTATAATTCAGATGTTACAATAACTCTCTGTCTGGGAGAAAAAAATTAACGGTCGTTAAGTCTGAAAAAAAAACAATTGTAAGTTACTTTTTTTCAGTGTTCTAACTTCGGTCATTAAACAAACTGTTGTAAATGGAGGGCTTTGCTGTCCTCTGTCAAATCTGCTTAGATTTCCGATCTATTTTTCTTTCTTCTTGGTTCTCCTGAAACCAAACAAAATAACGAAGCCATGAGGGGACAGTTTTCTCATCTGTTCACAAGTATTTGGTCTGTATTAAAACCATGTGCTGGGTTATGTAAGGAACTCCTTTATGTAATCGGTAATTTTAGACCCCCAGATCTTTGAGTGTCCCTTTGCATAAGTGGATGGAAAAATATTGCATGGCTGCTGCGCTCTCCACTCTTTCCCTCCCCGTCCCAAGCCTCTGGCTTTCTGCATTGGCATTCCTCCCACGAGTTTCCTCCAGGTGCAGAAGAGCCACTGACATCCTACAAAAACAGACCATTTGCCTTGGCTAGAAGCAAACAGATGTGCTAGACAAGCGGGGGCAACCTTGGCAACTTTAACACTTGTGGACTTCCATGTCTAGAATCCAGACTTGTGGACTTCCAATTTCCAGAATTCTGGAAGTTGAAGTCTACAGACCTTAAAGTTGCCAAAGTTGGAGACCCCTGTGCTAGACTCCCATTCTGCCCCTGCAGGACCATGACGGCCATGGCCATGTCCCTGCTCACAGGGAATGATGGGTGTTGTCATCCAACCCATCGGGAGGGCTCCAGGTGGAGGGAAGCTTTCACAGATGTTGCAACCAAGGCCGAGGGACTTCTACTTTGGACTTCGTCTCTATGTCCAGTTAGGTATGTCTCATTTCATGAAAAGTAGGACTAAGTGGTGAACATGATAGCAGCGTTCCAATATCTTAATGAGCTATCACAAAAAATTATCCAAAGGACCTTTGGAGTGGAGAGCAAAGGGGTCAACCTATCCTCCGCAGTACCTGAAGGCAGGACAAGAAGCAATAGATGGAAATTCATCAAGGAGAGAAGCAACTGAGAACTAAGGACAATGAGAACAATTAACCAGTGGAACAGTTTCCCTCCAGATGTGTGGGTGCTCCAACACTGGAGGCTTTCAAGAAGAGATTCGACAACCATTTGTCTGAAACAGGACAGGTTGGACTAGAGGATCTCCAAAGTGCCTTCCCATTCTGTTATTCTGTCCAACTCATCTGGAGGGCTCCAAGTCGAGGGAAGCCTTTGCAGATATGGCAACCAAGGCTGAAGAACCTCTACTTTTGGCTTCATCTCTTCCTCTCTTTCTTTCCCACCCCCTCATCTTTTTTGATCTTGAGAAGCCACAGTTGAAGAAAAGACCTCCACAGCTTGCTCACCTGTGCCTCCACCCTCCCCAGGTGCCTGCCCAACCCCCAGCCACAGCTTCTTCCCAGCGGAAGGTGTCTCCTGGGGTGGGATCCAGGTTCCTTCAGGAGATCCGCCAAGAAGGAGAAGAGACATTGCAGATTTGACTGGGCCATTTCGAATGCCAGGCACGGAGCTGCTGAGATGCTCTGCCAGAAGGACACAAAAAGCACACACAGAGACGTGAACCAGGAGCTTGGGTACCTGTTGCCATGGAGACCTTTCTCCATCAACGCAGATGCCCGGGGAATAAGACCTGGTGCCTGGAGGGGAGCAAGAGGAGGGACAGGAAGGATGGGAATGGATGGGGAGGTCCTTTTTACAAAGATCGGGGGCTTTGGAGGGATGGGATGGGTGAAGGATCTTGCCTGGCTTTGTTCATGGCACAAAGTTTTATTTTACAGCAGGTGTTTCTGAAATTAACCCAGTTTGCAAAGTTTGTGCTGTGTTTAAACTAGAAAGTTTGGGAAAATTCGCCAAGGTTAGAGCTGTTCTTGGTCATTGGCCAGAAAGTAAAATTGTTCACAACGGTGTTTTTTCCCAACCTTGATGGCTTTAAGGGGAGTGGACTTCAATTCCCATAATCCAGCAGAGCTGGCTGGGGAATTCTGGGAGTTGACATCTACGAGTCTTTAACGTGGCCAAGGTTGGGGAGCCCTACGTTAAAAGTAGTTCTTGGGATCCTGCCAAGCTGGCAGACTCTGCAACCCTTCAACAGGCTGACCTCTGCGCTCCTCTAAAGGGTCAGGGAGGCTGTGAACTTTGGTGGCCGGCTACCAGGAAAGATGAGTCGGTAACCATGTGCCTCAGCCAAGTCAGCGATGCACAAATAAAACCATAAAACCAACAGCGAGACGTCTTCCCGATCTGGATTTCCCAAGGCTGATTTATTTTTATTGATTATTTTATTTATTTGGCTTAAAGGTCTGGTCTCCAGCTGGATCCCTTCCATCGTTGCCCAACAAGAGAAGTTCATCGAGGCTGGCAGATGGGCAAGCAGTTGGAGGCTGTTGTTGGGTCAAACTTTGGCATTTGCTACCCCCTGCCTCCCAGATTGGATGCTGGTTAGTCCGGCTTCAAACCTGGATCGGGCCAATTCAGAAGAAGAGCGTTGGAAGGGACCTCCGAGGGCTTCTAGTCCAACCCTCTTCTCAAGCAGGAGGCCCTGTGCTGGGGGATGTCCAACCTTGGCGAGCTTTTCAGGCCTCCGGACTTCAGCAGGTTCAACATGGCCAACTGGGGGATTCTGGGATTTGCAGAGTTAAAAGTGGCCAAGGTCAGACATTCCTGCCAGATGCCATTCCGGAGAAATGGCTGTCCAGTCTCTTCTTGAAAACCTCCAGAGATGGAGAAAGAAGGGAGGGAGGGAGGGAGGAAGGAAATCTCCTTCCCCAACTACACACACAGGAAGAACAGGGTTAGAAGGGACCTTGAAGGTCTTCTAGTCCAACCCCCTGCCCAAGCAGGAGAACCTATACTTTTTCAGACAAGTGGATATCCAGTCTTTTCTTGAAAGCCTCCAGTGCTGGAGCCCCCAAACCCCTGGTGGCAAGTAGTTCCACTGGTTAATTGTCCTGTCAGGAAGTTTCCCTTTACTTCTAAGTCGTTTCACTCCTTGGTTACTTTCCATCTTGTTGCTTCTTGTTCTTCTTTGGTGCTTTGGAGAACCGCTTGACCCCTTCCTCTTCTTCCAGGAAGGCTGCTATCCTGCCTGCCCCACCCCCCAGACCTTCTCTTAGTCAGGCTAGCTATACCCAACCCCTGCAACCCTTCTTCCTAAAATAAGTATATTTCTGGTCTCCGTTGCAGTCGTAAGGCGGGGACTTCCTGTAGAAGCCGTTGCCCAGATCGGTGGGAAAACTGGGAAAAGGGGGGGCAATCTTTCTGGGAGATCTTCTCCTCTGCGGCAGGTGATCCTGCCCAGGTGGGAAAAGGCCCAGAATTCCCCCCCCCCGAGGTTTCCTCCCCCCTCTCCCCACCTGCATTCTGACAACAGTTACGCAAAGCCTTTGTAATTGCTGGCTTTGCCTTCACTTGGAGGACAATTTTTTTTCTTCTCTTTCTGCAAGCCGGGGCAGGAATCTTTTGTATTTTTTCATCACTGCAGGATTTTGGCCCAGCTGCCAATGCCCCCCCCTCGCCCCCCCCTCCCCATGCCTTTGTCTTTCGGGGAAGGGGTCAAAGAGGAGGCGGGAATTCGCCTATTCATCCAGGCCTTTTGATCCCAGAATCGAGAGCTGTCCGCCGCCCAAGAGGTTCCTGGACAAGGAGCTTTCTACCCCCCCCGTCCTCCCCCCCCCGTCCTCCCCCCCCCCCGCAGCCCGTTTGCAAGGGTGGCAAAGGCACTGCCCACCCCTGGGGGGGAGATCAGGGCAGGGCAGGGCTTGGGCTTGCCTGGACGTAGGCGTTCAAAGGATGCAGACCGACGGTGTGCTGGAACAGCCTGAACTGCTGATGGCAGAAAGCAAAGCTGAGATGGGGGGGAAATATGAAACAACTATCAGCAACCAAGGTAACAACGATCCCTCAGGCGGATGGATCCCAGGATAAAACACAGGACAGGGAAGAGCTCTGTGTGGAAGTGTAACCCCTGAGCATGTGCAAAGGGGGGCCGTAGTAGTGGTGGTGGCAGCAGCTTCTTCTTCTTCTTGTCCTTTTCTTCTTCTTCTTTCTTCTTCTCTTCTTCTTCTTCTTTTCTTCCTCTTCTTCTTCTTCTCCTTCTTTTCTTCTTTCTTCTCTTCTTCTTCTTCTTCTTCTTCTTCTTCTTTCTTCTCTTCTTCTTCTTCTTCTTCTTGTCCTTTTCTTCCTCTTCTTCTTCCTCTTCTTCTCCTTTTCTTCTTTCTTCTCTTCTTCTTCTTCTCCTCTTCTTTTTCTTTTCTTCCTCTTCTTCTTCTTCTTTTCTTCCTCTTCTTCTTCTTGTCCTTTTCTTCCTCTTCTTCTCCTCCTCCTTTTCTTCTTCTTCTTCTTCTTCTTCTTCTTCTTCTTCTTCTTCTTCTTCTTCTTCTTCTTCTTCTTCTTTTCTTCTTCTTCTCCTTCTTTTCTTCTTTCTTCTCTTCTTTTCTTCTTCTTCTTCTTCTCCTCCTCCTTTTCTTCTTCTTCTTCTTCTTCTTCTTCTTCTTCTTCTTTTCTTCTTCTTCTCCTTCTTTTCTTCTTTCTTCTCTTCTTTTCTTCTTCTTCTTCTTGTCCTTTTCTTCCTCTTCTTCTTCTCCTTCTCCTTCTTTTCTTCTTTCTTCTCTTCTTCTTCTTCTTTTCTTCCTCTTCTTCTTCTTTTCTTCCTCTTCTTCTTCTTCTTCTTTTCTTCTTTCTTCTTCTTTCTTCTTCTTCTTCTCATTCTCCTCCTCCTTCTTCTTCCCCCTCCCACCCCCTCTCCTCTCCTCACCCCTCCTCCCCACCCCTCCCCCTCCTCTCAACAAACCATAGAGGCCCTTTCAATCTTTTACAAGCACAGAACCAAGTAAAGGCCAGGAGAGTGACACTGCCAGAGACCTTCTTCTGCATATGGTAGACGGGACCCCCTGGGGAAATGTCCTTCCTCCGCCCTGGGGTGCCTTTTGCAGCCCCCGAAGAGATGGGCCTGGGACCCTCTGGAGAAAAAGGGCATCCTAGCCGCTGCCTCTGCTCTTCTCCCCCCTCCCCCCAAACCATCCGTGAGGACAGAGAAGAACCTTTAGCTTCCTTCTTATGTCAAAACTCACCTGAGCACCTTTCTCACCTGAGGGCATCGCTAAAGGTTAGCACCTGGCAGAGAACAGGCTTTCCCACATCACCCTTTCATCATCTGCCCCCCTTCTTCACTTGCAGGAAAGGTATTTGCTACCTGAGCTTGCCCTCCAGCTGTCCTTCCCCTCCGTTGATCATTCCAGGGAGTGACCAGCTCCAGGTAAAGTTTGCAGAGTGCCCAGCTGGTTGGTCCACCAGGGCACCAGCCTCTGAACGCTCCAGGCATCTTGTCACGAGGGTTTGTGCCAGCATGAATTGTCCGGGGTCACAACTCACTACGACAGGGGCCTCCGGTCTTGGCCACTTTAAGACTGGTGGACTTCAACTCCCAGAATTCCCCAGCCAGCTATGCTTGAGCAAGGGGTTGGACTAGAAGACCTCCAAGGTCCCTTCTAACCCCATGGTTCTATATTCTTATGTTCCATGTCCAACTCCTTGCTCAAACAGGAGACCCTACACCAGAGGTCCCCAAACTTGGCAAGTTTTAAGACTGGTGGACTTCAAACTCCCAGAATTCTCCAGCCGGCATAGCTTACTCTCTTGCGATCCCTTCCTCTGCAATCTCTTTCCACTTTAGGAGACTGAGAGAGAGAAAAGCAGGCCTAGCTGGCTGGGGAATTCTGGGAATTGAAGTCCACCAGTCTTAAAAGTGGCCAAGTTTGGAGAGCCTGCACTCTGGATAAGGCATGCACTGACTTACTGCCATTCTTGCCGAAATTTTGGGAGATGCCGATTTCACCATCTTGTTCTTCTGTCTTTTCATTGCCCAAGTTGGTTGGGGTTTGTTTTTGTTTTTCAAATTATTTTTAATGAACTAAAAGCAAAGAAAAAAGGCACAAAATTCTAAAGGAAGGAGAGGAAAACTGACAAAACGAGGAACAGAAATACTATTCCAAAGGAATACTTACAGATGAATAGAAGAGAATATTTGTGGCTTAGGGTTCAAATGAGGATTCTTGATGGTTTGGAACTTTGGTGGTTTTCTTGCAGACATTTTGTGACCCAACTAGGGAACCTCATCAGTGCTAGAAGGGAATGGAGGTTGCCGTTTAGGGCAAGCCTCTTGTACATAAACAGGGAACAAACCCCATGCTCACCAGCACTGATGATGTTCCCTAGTTGGGTCATGAAACATCTGCAAGAAAACTACCCAGGACCAAGGATTCCACATCAATCCATAAACTAAAACCCCTGGTTCATTGCAATCACCCAATTTAAATTTTTATTCATTTTTAATTGGCATTAACCAATTCTGCAAACTATTGGCTTCACTGGAGAGAGTTTGGTTTTGTTGCCCGTTTTGTTTCTGTTGTTTTGTGCCTTTGGATGCATTGTGAGCTGCCCAGAGTTGTTTGGGGTCAATTCCCCCTCCGTCCGCCCTCCTTTCTTAGCCTTCCAAACATCCCTTGTAATCACCCAGCCCTGAGGCTGCTGTAGGCAGTGCTGTTCTCACCAGAGACACCCTGCAAAGCTCCGCCTTTACTCTAGCTTGCAGTTTGTAGCAATGATAAACATCCCAATAAACGTTCATTGCATACATTTCACGTGCCAGCGTTCCAGCAAACCTCCCTTCCAACCAATAACTCTGAGACCGACACCTCGCAGAGATCCTTTATCTGGATAGTAACTAGCACATCTGTGGAATCCAGAATCTGAAAGTTTTCGGCTTCCTTGTATAGGAAGCTAGCACCCACCCCTCTCCTATAAAAATGAAATATTCTAGGAAATATTTAAAAAGGCAGAATATTTCCCCTAAAAAGAGTCGAAACTCAGAAGCAGAAACTCAGCCCTCTTCTTTGTTAATGGGTGAGCCATTAAAGCCTGGGTCAGAATATTCTACATAACAAAGTTCTATTCCAGGTAAAGCTATAATAGGAATTGCCCAAAGCCCTTTTCATTACATCATCATCCAGCCAGGCTCAACCAAGCCTGGGAGTCAGGACAGCCTACAGAGTTGCCCCTGCATGGGTCCATGGGAATCTGACAACCAATCAGACCACAAGCCCAAACTGAAATCCCAACAGAGGGTATAAAACCCAGGGACGCTCAGCGTCTCATCTCTTTTCCTTCTTTTCCTTCACCTTGAAGCCTGTGACCGTCCTTTTCCCTTTGGAGCTCCGAGCCACGAGAACCTGTCCACCATTAAACCACCTTTCCAAACAGCCTCCAGGTTTTCCCCACTTGGAACTGAACCCAGAAGGATAGTTCTTCCAACACTTGCAAAAGTCAAAACTACAAATCCATCCCCCATCCCCATCATCACATCCCATGGTCCAATCCCCATCCCCAAGTTAAGATTTCCTTTTCGCTACGTGACCTTGAAGCAGCAAAAGAATTTTATTTTGTCTAACTAGAAACACTCAAAGGAATCCCCCCCCCCTCCCATTTTCCCAAGGCTCAATTGTGGCAACGTGGGAGCATCAAATCTCAACATGGCTTCCAAAGCTGACATCAGCACTCTAGCCAAGATTTTTTTCCTTCGGGGTGGTCCCAGGAGGGGCAAAAGGGCTGGGCACATTTTAGCTCCCATGTGCAGAGCAGCTGCCAATCTGCCCGCTCAAGGAATGAAATCCCTGGATACGGATACTTAGCCACACCTCTTAGCGTGCCGGTTGTGGCTGATGGTTAGGGGAGTCCAACCAATGTCCCTCCTCTTTTTTTTCTCAAGATGGCACAGGTGTAGATGTGGGCTTCCTTTTTCTCTTCTGCCCTGGCTGCTGTTATTTTCTTCTGAGGTTGCATCAGCCAGCCAAGGAAGTGACACAGCTGCTTGCTCATGACAGAGTCCTCTCCTCTTGCCTCACCAGCCTGCAGAAATCATGGGCCGCCTCCAAAGCAGAACACAGGACTGTCGGGCTGGAAGGGAGCCCAGAGGTCTTCTAGTCCAGCCCCCCCGACCCCGCTGCTCAAAGCAGGGCACCTTATACACCGTTCCAAACAAATGGATGTCCGGTCTCTTCTTGAAAAGCTCCAGTGATGGGGCACCTGCCACTTATGGAGACAAGCCCTTCTCAATTATTCTCACCGCCAGGAAATCTCTCCTTAATTCTAGGTTGACAGAATCACAGTTGGAAGGGACCTCAGAGGTCTGGTAGTCCGACCCCCTGGTCAAGCCAAGCAACCCTAACCTGCCGTGTTGGGAGCCCCCACAACTTCCAATCTCTTCTTCCAAACTTCCACTGGCTGATTGCTCTCACTGTCAGGAAGATCCCTCCCAAGTTCCAAGGTTGCTTCTCTCCTCCATTCGTTTCCATCCGTCGCTTCTTGTCCTGCCTTTGGGTATTTGGGGTGCCATCAGGGAGTTTGCAACGTCTGGACCAGGGGTCGCCAACCTTTTGGGCCTCAGGGACCACCAAACTCATCATTTTAAATCCCTTGGACCAGAAACCCTGGGAAAATCCCCAAAATAGTCTGCAGGAAAATTCCCCACCCCGTTTTCCTACCGATCGATCGTTCTTTATTTGGGATCGCAGGATACCGTTTCCAGCTCCGTTCTCAAGGGGAGAGAAAGAGAGACTTTTGGCTTCATGCAAGGAAAGCAGCAGAAGCCGCAGAAGTCTTTCTTTCTCCCCTCCAAAACTCCACCAGAAATGAGTCTTTGTGAGCCTCTTGGAGCAGGAGGCCTTGCAGGGTCCCAAAGGCTCATTTCTGGCGGAGTTTGGGGGAGAGAAAGACAGACTTCGGCTGCTTTCCTTGCGTGCAACCAAAAGCAGCAGAAGAAAGAAGCGGCAAGAAGCAGCCCGGGGGCCAGATGAGGCGCATGGGGCGCGTGGGGTGAACCCTCCCCCTCCTCCCTTCCCCCCCCCCTCCCCTCACTACCTTGTGTTGCTCACAATGCAAGTGGTGCAAGCCTTGTGTTCCCGCAGGCCATGTGGGCAGCGCAGCCTGGATTAATTGCTTGTGGGGGGACATTTCTCTGAAGACCACCAACATTTTCTCACTGGCCCACTGGTTGCCGACCCCTGGCCTGGACCACAACCACACCAATTACAGTGCCTGCAACGGTGCAGGCATATACAGAACATAGCTTCGTGATCAAGGGCCCAGGACAGCTGGCAGTTTGTGTTCTGCTGGGCAAGTTGTGTAAAACTAGTGCAGGCAAAAGAAACATGCAACCCCCAGTCCGTTGTGGGTTGACGAGCCACGATTTCAACCAGGGGCGTCCCGTTTCTTGGCCAATAAAAGGCCGTGTCTGTTTTCAGGTAGAACCGGCTGCTCAACAAACACTTCTCCCTGGCAGTGGACTTTGCCAAGAAACCAGGATTAAAGGGGTCAGTACAGTCTGCTCCTCCCTTGTTAGAGGCTTCCCTGGGGAGGGGCTTTTTCAAGACGTGCTTGAAAAGACAGACGTATGCATCTATTATCCGTCTATCTCTGATCTATCAGCTGTGTTTGTCCGTGTATCGTGTTTTTCTACCAATCGTTTTACCTCTTGCTCTCTGTTCGCTATCATCTGTCTCTATCACCAATTTTCCATCTCTCTCATCTGTTTCTATCATCTATTTATAAATAATTTATCTCTTTTTCTGTGTCCTCTTATCTGTATTCTCTCTTTCTCTCTCCCTCTCCCTTCCTCTCTCTTATCTATTTGTATTTTAAAATCGCCCATTTCCTTCACAGAGAATAAAAATGCTGTATAGGAAGATATTTATAAAGATATGCATGGTAGCCATGACTGGCTCTTTAAATTGGGTATTTTCCCCCTGCGGATGAGTGAAAGCTGGCCTTGGCTTCCTCCCAGCTGCCTCTTCCTAGGAATGGACTTTTCTGGGGGTTTCCCTTTGGCCCAACATCACTTCCCCAATTTGTTGCCCTCTGGAGTGTTTGCCCAGCTGCCTCGAGAGCAGCATCACTCAGTCTCAGCGACTTTTAAGCTGCATGGACTTCAGTTCCCAGAATTCCCCAGGCAGCAGGAGATGGTGAGTTCTAGTCCTGCCTTAGCCATGAAAGCAGATGGGTGATTTGGGGGCCAATCACCCAAAGAGTGACAAGAGAGTTCTAGTCCCGCTTTAGTCCCAAAAGTTGGCTGGGTGATTTGGACTCCCTCTCTCTAAGCGTAACCCACCTTGCAAAGCTGTTGTGGGGAAAACAGGAGGAGGAAGGAACGTTATGCAAATCTTGCAGTCTTGCGCTACTCATAAAACGATTGCTTACAAAGTAATAAAATGGCAGGATAAAAATCAAATAAATAAAATAGAATAATGCACCAAAACCAAGAGAAAATGCACCTCTGCTCGATGCCTGTGTCGTTTATAAGCAAAAGAACGGAATTGTTGTGGTTTCTAAAGTAAATACTCCGTGTATGCTCCAAATGGAAAATTCTACGCTGTTTTGACACTAGGTAAGCAGCTAACAACCACATATCAGCGTAGAGGAAACGCAAAGATAAAAATAGAGCTCAGGCTAGCAAAAACTAGGTTATGGTTAAAATGGAGACGTGTCACAGGTGAGGGGGCTTTTGGGGGGAAGTAGGTGCCATTACAAGGTAAATATCTTTCATAGGATGCTATTGTGCCAAGCGGGGGAGGGAGCAGACTTGTGTAAAGGGATAAAAAGCTTTGCAAATACGTGAATAAATCCATTCCTGCTTCCGTTATTGCCTCGAGTAGTTCCATCTGCGAACTCGTACTGTTTCTAGCAGCGCTGAATTTAAACCTGGACCCTCTTGGCTTGCTCAAATTGTGGGGGATTGGGTGGGATGGGAAGGCGTGAACCAGGCTAAAATACCTCCAGTTGTTCCCCAGTAGGGTAGGCAGAGGACTCCAAAGCACCCCCTGGTGGCCACCCATCCTCCACCTGGGCAAACCTGCCGGCCGGCCGCTAGCCAGAGGACATCTTAGGTTTGGCCACCTTCCTTATTACTGCAGAGGTAACACAGAAAAAATGTTATTGGGTCATTCCGACCTCAGAACAGTTTTAAAATTGCTGGATTTGCATGCAAAGCTGGTGATTTTCTACCACTGCACCATAAGAGAGTGTTTTAACGTACTGCACCTCTGTATGGTTTGTCAATTGCACAGTGGCAGACAGGATGGTGCTCCAGAGGGTGAATGTCATTGCCCAGAGGATCCTGGGTTGCCCTCTCCCCTCTTTGGAAGAGCTTTAGAGCTGCCGCTGCCTTAAGAAAGTTCAAACCATCCTCAAAGATCCATCTCATCCTGGGCTCCCTTTTTTTTGAACTATCACCATCTGGCAGATGGTACAGGACAATAATAAAAACAAGGACAAATAGGCTGAAAAACAGCTTCTATCCCAGGGCAAGTAACTCTATTGAATTCTGCTGTATAGTGTAATATTAATGTTATATCAGGGGTTTTCAATTCAATGTATAGAATGTGAAGGATGTGTGTTTGTGTTTATTTTCATGGTCAGGATCTGCACTGAAGATGGTGTTTGATTTCGTTGTGCGAGATACAATGACAATAAAGGAAACGAAATGAAACAAAGATGGAACACACCTGTCTGGTGTGTGGCACACAATATGATATGATGGTGAACAATATAACAGTAGCAGGTTCCTCCTAACGTGGCAGACTGAGGCATCTGCTATCCAGGGAGAAGGTTAATTTGATGTCATAATTTCGAATACGTTTTATTTATTGGCTCTGGGAAAAGACCTGGGTCTTGCCAGGAGAAAGTCAGATAGCTTGAAAGGTGTCTGCATGACACACCTAACCATGGTTAACTGATCAGGGTTTGTCCCATCTAATTTCCTTTTGTTTTTAAAAAATAACATTTCTTCTCTTATTTTCATCTTTTAGAATACTGTTTTCTCAGATTGTAAGGCGCAGGACTGGGTCGTATGACGGGGAGATGGACGGCGAATAAATTTAATATTTTTATTGAACTAAATTTAATATTTGTATTGAACTTATTAAGCTAAGAAACCAGTTGGATCTGTGTAACAATACGAGTCCCAGGATAATGGTGCAAGATCCAATCTGGGACAAATAATAACCGGATTTTGTTTTTCCTTGAAGATGTTTCGCTTCACATCCAAGTTCTTCCACTCCCAGAATCCCCCAGCCAGCCTGCCTCATGCCGGTTGAGGAATTCTGGGAACTGAAGTCGACACATCCTCAAACATGCCATGGGGAGAAATCTGAGAGCAGAAGCCCACACAGCTTAAAATTCCCTGAAGTTTTGTTCATTTGTTTCCTTTCTTAAATTTAATTTAGGTTGAGAAACTCTGCATTGGAGCAATGAACATGGAGAGGGTGAGGAAACCTGGTTTGTTTTTCCCCTTTCAGGGTTCAGCAAGGGGAAAGAGGCACACACAGAGTGGCAGACTGTCGAATTTTACAAAAAGGGTTCACAAATTTTGGTGAAGGGCAACCTCGGTACCCCCTTTTGCCCAGCAGTTCTTGGTCTGTCTCATACACTGAAACAGAACGTAATTAATTGGATTTGTTCGATTAACCGAGGTGAACCCGGGCTGCATCGTCCCTCCAGAAACAGGCCAGGATTTAAATGAGCAACATCTCTCTTGTCAGTGTTGGATGGATGGTTTATTTCAAGACGTCACTTTACTGGCAGTTGAATCGCTCAAACCCACTTAACACAGGTGCCTGTACAGTCACACACCCACTCACACACAGAGAGACATGGTCCCCTCTTCTGCAGGTGCAGCACAACACATTGACAGGGAGGGTCAGTTGGGGAGGGGCCAGCAGACCAGCCACAGGGAGAGCGGAGAGCAGTGGGACCTCAGATGGTTAAGAGGGGATGAGGGTGGGAAGAGACAGGAGCACTCTCCCCTCTCCCAATCCCACCCCCCTTATGACCAAAGAGACAAGCCAGCCCTGACTTGCCAGCTCTCCCTCTTCCACCTGCACCCCGCTTTCCAGGCAGGGAGGGGGGAGCAACTGAAAAGACACCCCCTTCCCCAAACGCTTGCTCCCTGCCAGACCTTCCGCTCTGGGTTATGGGGTGAGCAAGTCTTTGATTCGAGGCGCTGAAGAGGAAGAGAACTGGGGCTGGCAGGAAGCGGCAGGGTCAGGTGAGGAAGAGGACCCCAAGGAGGTGGCGGGAGAAGCCCACCCCCTGACCCTGAAACAAGGAAAAGAAGATCATTCCAACGACTGCAGCATCAGCAGCTGCTTCAGCACCTTCGTCTGGCTGGTTTCCCGGATTTCCCCGGCAAGGAACATCTCGTCCACCACCGTGTAGACCTGCAGAGGAGCAGAGGGGGGCTGCTGAAATCCCTTTTGGAGTGACTGGGCGGGAAAGAACGCAGTCAGGGATGTCGGACACGCACACAACGTGGTACATGCATGATAAGGACTGACTGGGCGGGGAGGGGAGGGGAGGGGTGGGAGGAGGAGGGAGGGGCCAGACAAGGGCACGATTTGCCAGTTCTCCAAATCATAACAACCGGTTCTATAGAATCCCAGCCCTGACCAGGAGTCCATCCCACTCCTTCCAGCGGAGTGGTCTTGAATCACGAGATGAACGACAAATACATTTGACATACAACAGGTCTATTAATTCCATGCTAAGGGAGACAGTTGTTGCCCCGTTTTACAACCTGGCTTGCCGTTGTTAAGTGAATCACTGCAGGGGTTAAGTTAGTGACATGGCTGTTAAGTGAATCTGGCCTCCTCATTGACTTTGCTTGTAAAAAGGTCGCAAAGGGGGGGTCATGTGACCCTAGGACACGCCATCATCATCAATACAAGTCAGTTCTCAAAACATCTGGGTGAGCTCTGGTTGGCTGGAAATGGACTGGTCACCGGGGAGGGGCTGGGGGCAAACCTACACCTTATTTTTGTACCCATCGAGCATGGTAGATTTCAGAGCTGACGACTTCACTGCAACCGACACCCTTAGTGAAAGAACCCCTTGATTTAACCAAAGGGGAGTCGAGGGTTTCTCTTTCCCAAGGGATCGGATTGGGGCAGGTCGGACACAAACGGTTGCCTTAAAAACGAGTTAAGTAATGAACTCCCACCTTGTAGAAGTTGAAGACCAGGTCAAGCTCGCAGACATTGTGAAAATACTCGTTCAACACCTGAGGGAAGATCGAAAGAGGGAGGTTGAACGGGGCACCTCAGCCCCGCGCAAGAGACCGGGAGGAATGGGAGGCCACCCCTGTGGCCAAGATCGCCATGTTGGATACGCTGTTGGCAGGCAGAGCACATGCAGTTCCCGCGAGAGGCATCAGGTACACATTCAGCCCTTTTCACTGACTAGCCTTTTGTGCGATGATCAAAGGGAAAGAGAAGATGGGGGGGAGAAACAGGTTTGGGTCGGAAAACCTCGGCAGAGTCTCAGCGTCAGAAGAGGAGCAATAGCCCTTAGACTTATAGACCGCTTTCCAGTGCTTTCCAGCCCTCTCTAAGAGGTTCACCAAGTTGCCTCAACAATCTGGGTCCTCATTTGATCGACCTTGGAAGGATGGAAGGCTGAGTCAACCTTGGTCAGGATCAAACTTTCTGGCTGTGGGCAGAGTCAGCCTGAAATACTACACTCTAACCACTGTGCCACCACAGCTTCCTTCCTTTTCATTTTCCTTCCTTCCTTCCTTCAGAAGCAATAGCCCCTAGACTTATATACCGCTTTATAGTGCCTTTACAGCCCTCTCTAAGCAGTTTAGAGAGTTGGCATCTTGCCCTCAACAATCTGGCTCCCCATTTTATCGACTTCGGAAGGACAGAAGGCTGAGTCAACCATCAGCTGGTCAGGATTAAACTGCTGGCTATTGGCAGAATTAGCCTGAAGTACAGCATTCTAACCCCTGTGCCACCACAGTTCTTCTAGCAACGAGGAGCGAGAAGCTGCCACATTATTCCTATTACTAGACTACATGACCTGTACCCCGTCAAGTCGTCATTTCAGAGATACAGGCAGTCCTCGCCCTATGACAATTGAGCCCAACATTTCTGTGGCTAAGCGAGACAGCTGTCAAGTGAATTTTGTCCCCTTTTACAACCTTTCCTCAGTGTCATTGTAACTCTGAATGGTCACTAAACTGTTGTAAGTCAAGGACTGCCTGGGTTATTCTTGTATCCCCTTACCAGGAAGGGTAGAATTTCAGACACAGCTTCAAAGCCAGGACAGATGTTCACGGGGCTGGAAGGGGAGGGGAAACAGGCCTGCTTTGCAGCTGGACAGGCCCACACTCACCTCCACAAAGTTGTGAATGGCCTCAAGGTAAGCTAAATTGTTGTCATTCACATCCACGCAGATACAGAAGTAGAGCCCCGCGTAACGTCGGTAGATGATCTTGAAGTTTCGGAACTGGAGAGAGGGAACCAAAACACCATCAGGGGAGGGGAAAACAAACATTGGGGCCTGTTAGAAGTTTACTTTACTTTATTGTCACTGTACCTCGTACAACGAAATCAAACACTATCTTCTGTATACATTATGACTATGAAAATAAACACAAACACACATCCCTCACATTCTATACAACTGAATTGAAAACCTGATATTGCATTAATATTGCGCTATATAGTAGAATTCAATAGAGTTACTGTCCTGGGATAGAAGCTGTTTTTCAGCCTGTTTGTCCTTGTTTTTATTATTATCCTGTACCGGCTGCCAGATGGTAATACTTAAAAAAAAAAGAGTTCCCAGGATGAGATGGATCTTTGAGGATGTTTTGAACTTTCTGAAGGCAGTGGGAGCTGTAAAGCTCTTCCAAAGAGGGGAGAGGGCAACCCATGATCCTCTGAGGGGCAATGACGTTGACCCTCTGGAGTGCTTTCCTATCTGCCCCTGTGCAATTGGCAAACCATACAGAGGTGCAGTAAGTTAAGATACTCTCTATGGTGCAGCAGTAGAAGCTGGACAATGCTGGTCAAGGATAAAGGCTGGCCTTATTTGTTGGGTCCACAATCAGGCCATGACCCTCTTGAGCAGAAAAAACCCCATTTTTATGCAACCAGCCCTTTAGTCGAACGGCTCAGGTGCAAACACGGGTGTCAACAGCCTTACTTCCTTCTGTCTGCTGGCTTTTATTGAGCATATATTTCATATTTCAGTGAAAAAGGAGCACAGGGGAAAAATTCAACACATAGGACATTGAAATCTAACAGGAATATATATATATATATTTACTTCCTTTATCACAGCCGGGAAACCAGCTAAATAAACCTCCATTATAGGCACTGTTTTGACATTCTGTCACTATGTGTTGGGGAGTTGGATTGTCTGCCCCACCGTCACAATTCGGGGATGGTCTTTTGTCACGGGGAAGGACATGGCATCTACAAGTATCTGCTGGCTTGAGAAGGATGGATGATGTCTTCTGAAGCAGGGGTCTCCAACTTCGGCAACTTTTAAGACTTATGGACTTCAACATCCAAAATTCCTCAGCCGGCTATGCCAGCTAGGTGACTCTGGCTGGGTGAGTTCTAGTTCCATCTTAAGCATGAAAGCCAGCTTGGTGATTTGGGGCTGGTTATGCCCTCTCTCTCTCTCTCTCAGCCCAACCCACCTCACAGGATCGTTGTTGTGGGGAAAACAGGCGGAGGAAGAATGATTATGTATATTCGCCGCCTTGAGTTATTTGGAAAAACAATAAAGGCAGGATAAAAAAAACCAAAACCTCATAAATAAATAAGGCCAGAGAGGTGCTACCTCCACAAAATTAGTGTGCTTGGCATCTCGGACAGTGACCACTGCGTGCACTTCTTCAATCAGCTTTTGCTTCTCGTCATCGTCAAACTGCATGTACCACTTGGCCAGACGGGTTTTGCCGGCCCGGTTCTGAATCAGGATAAAGCGGATCTGTAAAAGAGGACCAACCCACAGGTTGCTTATGTCCAGAATCCAAACATCATTCAGCTGCAAGCAATGAGAAGCTCCTACTTGCAGCACACAACTCCCATGGGTGCCAGGAACCTGTAGCTAAACCCAGGGGTGTTTTTTTCCTTCTCCAGTGGGACCAGTCTATCAGGGCAACCTGGTCTACCCAGGTTGAGTGCAGAGTACAGAGAAGAGCAAGAAAGGGGATTAGGGGACTGGAGACTAAAACATATGAAGAACGGTTGCTGGAACTGAGCATGGCTAGTTGAATGAAAAGAAGGCCTCGGGGAGACAGGATAGCAGAGTTCCAATATCTCAGGGGCTGCCCCAAAGAAGAGGGAGTCAAGCGATTCTCCAAAGCCCCTGAAGGCAGGACAAGAAGCAATGGATGGAAACTCATCCAGGAAAAAAGCAATCTAGAACTAAGGAGGAATTTCCTGACAGGGAGAACAATTATTCAGTGGAACTCCTTGCCTCCAGAAGCTGTAAATGCTCCAACACTTAAGAAGAAATTGAATAGCCATTTTGTCTGAAGTGGTGCAGGGTTTCCTGCCTAGGCAGGAGGTTGGACTAGAAGGCCTCCAAGGTCCCTTCCAACTCTGTTATTCTATTCTATTCTGCCCAATTATGGGACAGAGCATTCTGCTTCCATTTTTACCTTTCAGACCCGATCCAGGAGCCTTCGCAGGCAGTTGCTTTTGTAACGAACTATTTTTGTGTTAAATTTATGTTTTTACTGACAATGAAATAAAGAGAGATTAGCTTTAAATCTGTTTCAAGCTATTTAGCTCTCATCAGCTAGCCATACTCTTTAGATGACAGCTAAATAGCTTGAAATAGATCTATGCTAGACTGTTGAGTTGTAATTGCAGGAATGTTCCAATCTCGGATGGCAAACCTCAGATAAAGAACGTTTCCAAGCAAATACAACTCAGGCAAAGAAAGTCACTAATCTAAAGGAGAGAGGAAGTAAACATATGTTAGACTTTAACTAGAGATAATTAATTGTGTTAATTACTATGCTCAACAGTAATGAAAGTTAAGCAGTAACCAAAGTTAACCAATGTTGGAGGATAACTAAAAATGTGTATAAATGCAAGACTGGACTCCAACAAAGATCATCATGATTCAGTTGTTCATGATCAAACAACTCAACTGCCTCGTCATTACACTAGACTCCCTTTATTTCGTTGTCAGTAAAAACATAAATTTAACACTAACATCAGGAGCCTACTCCAAAACAATTTGTTTCCTCTTTGGTCTCCATTTAGCAGATCTAATTACTGCCTACTTCCTTTTGGCATCTTTTGCTACATGAATTGTTCACTGGAGAATGGGGCATTTTTTCCCCCAAAGGTTTGCAAAAACCTTGCTAGCCTGACCCTATTTTTGCTCAGCTCTACTTTTCAACTGTGAAGCTAAGATAGGGAAGTGACCCACCCTAAACAAGAAAGCCAGCCCAGCACAAGGAGCAAAAAGGCAAACGGTTTGTGATCTCTTACAATATCATGAAAGAAATGGGGGTTTTTTTATTCCAGCAATAATATATGCAGTTTTATGACCTGGTTAATCAGGAAACATTCGCATTGCAAGAGAGTAGAACAGCAACGGCCTGTATGCCAAATAAAAAAAAAAAATCTATGCTGACATAGTTTAATTATCGAAAAGATTTTCGATTGTGTGGAAATGGACAAAGTTTAATTAGAATTAAAAGAGAAGGAAGACTCAGATTATTATAGAGTTTGGGAAAATTGGTATCATTGGGTAAATAATAGAAACAAGCAATTAAATAAGCAATGTATAATTTAGAAAGATAAAGGTATATAAGAACAGTTAGGAGTATAAAATATGCACTGGAATAACGATTGAAATGTAAGCACTGTCAAAATGGATTGTAATATATACAACACTTTCATTTTAAAAATTTGCACTGCATTTTGTATTTTAATGTTTTAAATTTTCAATAAAGGTTTAATTTAAAAACAAATATTTTTTTTATAAGATCACGGGAATTTTCCCAATGTAGGTAGTCCTCGACTTACAATTGATTCATTTAGTGACTGTTTAAAGTTACAGCAGCCCTGAAGAAAAATGACTTGTGAACGATTTTCACACTTACAACCACACTTAATCTTAGACAAAAGTCTGAGAAGCAGCTTTTCACCTTTGCAACTGTCGCAGCATCCCCCACAGTCCCATGATTGGTGACTGACCCGTATTTACGACGGCGGCAGCATCCCGGGGTCACACGATCCCCTTTTGCGACCTTCTGACAAGCAAAACTCCAACAGAGAAGCCAGAAGATTCCCTAAACAAACTGACTTTAAAACGAACTGCAGTGGTTAACTTAACAAGGGTGGCGAGAAAAGTCATAAAACGGGGCCAGACTCGCTGAATCACCATCGTCTTGCTTAACCACAAAATTTGGCCTGAACTGTGGTCATAAGTCGAGGACTCCCTGTAGGTTGGATTTCAGTGCTTCACCTTTTTTAAAAAAAAAATATTATGCTGGTCGGGGATGAGAGGAGCCGGGGGTGGGGGGCAACATCCCTAGTAAAACAGCGTTAGCCTACCTTACAGGGCTGTTGTACAGATCCAAGACAGGAGGAGGTTTTTGTTTTGGGTTTTTTTGCCCCTGGCCCCCTTCTGAGCCTCATTTACCCCGGGGATCCCCCCACCCCAGAATCTCTGCTGGTTGATAGATTTTGTAATAAATGGGAATAAAGTTTAATATTTTGACTGCTGGAAAGTGGGGAGGGGGAGAGCAGAGAAGGCGGGGATTGGGGCAGCTACGGATGTGGGGGCCCTAGGAATATGGGCATGGCTTGGGGGGTCTTATGGCCACGCTGAGACCCCCCTACTGACCCCCCGACCAAAATAATGGCATTATTAGGGTTGATCACGACCCCCCCAAGTTTCCCCCCCATTGCTCCAGTGACCCCCTCCTTTAAAGGGACCCCTGCCCCTCCTTACCATGATGGCTCCCGAGACCCCCTCCTGCTGCTGCCCGCAGAGCGCCCGGGAAGCGGCGTTAGCCCCCCGACTCTATTCTCTGCCTTCCTACGGGATAGGGGACAGGGCGGCTGCCAAGCGCTGAGCCCGTCGGGAGTTGTAGTCTAAAGGAGGGAAGGGGCAGCTCCCGTCAGGCTTTTCGCCAGCAAGGAGCCTATAGGGTTGTTTTCCTCGGCCGGGCCGGCCACGCCACGGCTGCGCTGCATGCCGGGACCTGTAATTTCTTTGGTTTGGGGGAGGAAAAAAGGGTGCCGCTTGCCTCCGGCAGGGGGCGCTCCAGTTCCGCGATATTCGGGCGAAGCCGGGCACTCGTGTGGCAGAAGGAAGCTGATCAAGGGATGCCCCAGGCGCTGCCCGGGCTGGACTTTAGCCCCAGGCTCAGGCAGGCCTTATAGGCCCAAGGTTTCTGAGCCCTAACGCATGAGGGTGCTGTGGTCTAGACTCCAGAGTAAATAGGAGACAGGCCATCCTGATGGACTTGAGAACTTCGTCAACTTTTAACATCCCATAAGAACAAAATAATAATAATCTCAAATAACGTAGGAGGGCAGTTGGTGAGCATCTCCTGCCACAAAAGGTGTTTCTTTGTCAGCCTCAAGAAGGAACATTTGCTTCACCAGGGCTTCAGTGCATCCAAAACTGCTAACTGTTGTTTCCATTTGAGTGTACGCAGTCCTGGTATTGTGTACTACAGATAGTCCTTCGCTTACAACTGCTTGTTTAGTGACCAAAGTTACAACGGCACTGAAAAAAAGTGACTTGTGACCATTTTCACACTTGCAATCGGTGAAGCATCCTCATGATCATGTAATAAAGAAACGGACCTTTGGCAATTACACCTTGCAGAGTCCTGGGGTCATCTAATCCCTTTTTGCGAACTTCTGACAAGCAAAATCAGAGGGGAAGCTGGGTTCACTTAACAGCGTGACTAACTTAAAAATTACAGGGATTCACTTAACAACTGTAGGAAGTTAGCACCCGCCCCTCTCCTAGAAAATTGAAATAGCCTAGAAAATATTAAAAAGGCAGAATATTTCCTCTGAAAAGAGTACAAAGTCAGAAGCAGAAACTCACCCCCGCCTTTGTTAATGGGTGGGTCATTAAGGCCTGGGCCAGAATACTTTACATAACAAAGAACTCCAGGTAAAGGTATAGCAATCGCCAAAAGCCCTTTTAAGGGCATAAATCATCCAGCAAGGCTAGACCAAGCCTGGAACTCAGGACAGCCTAAAGAGTTGCCCCTGGGAGTCTGACAACCAGTGAGGTACATTTCTTATACAGAAACAGGAAACACTAAGGTTATAAAACCCAGGCACTCTCAGCACCTTTTTTCTTGATCTCTTCTCACCTTGAAGCATGTGATCACCCTTTCTGGAGCTCCAAGCTTGTGGTCCTGCTGTCCACCATAAAACCTTCCAAGCAACCTCCATGTTTCCAATGTCTTTTTCCCCACTTGGAACTGAACCCAGAAGGATATTTCTTTCAAAACAACGATAGCAAATAAAGTAGTAAAATGGGGCAAAACAACCATCTTACTTAGCAATGGAAATTTTGGTCTCCACTGTGGCCATAAGTTGAGGATTACCTGTAGCTGCTTCCAGGCACCATCCAACAATTCCCTCCTTCCCTTAATTTGAGGGGATGTTTATAAAATCTCAGGAACAACCTATATAAATCTGCTGTCAGGATTCTAGCAGTTACTCCAATTAACTCATGAGCCTCGAGCCACAAAACTTGAAAGGGTTTATTAGAAGTTAACATGCCAGCATGACCTGAGTGTAGCTGACTCTGAGATACGTAATTCACTGTCCCTCTTGACCCTGATTTCTCCCTCACCCGTCTGAGTGTATCGTAATTCATATTCTCCAAAGGGACATGTCCATAGCCAAGAGTCATCAATCATGCTCTCCAATTAGATTTTTGCACAGCAGAAGCTTCAGTCATCTAATCAGTCTTTGAAGAAAATATGAATGGAATGTACTTTCGATTCCACACTGCTGCCTGCTCTCTGAAACTCCCCCCCACTTCCTTCTGTTGACAACCATAAAACGTGCATACAAAATGTTTTATGAGTTGACATCTGCATTATTTTGCCTTGTAATTAATATTTTAATCACAAGTAGTACTCAGCTTATGTCTATAATGGAACCTGCCCATCATGGTTGTAAGTCATCACATTTATCACATCTACAACGCTGACCCAATTTTACTATTTTTCCCCAACAGTCGTTAAAACAAATCAATGAGCCAATTTTGCTGTAAACTGGAAATGAGTGCTGGTTTCCTGCAAGGCCATTGGAGAACATGGTTGTGTGAACACAGGACGCTGCAAATGGCTGTAAACGTAGGCTAGTTGCTGACACTTAAGCAAACGGTCATAAGTCGAGCACTGCCTGAATTAAGTATTCTGAGAAACGTGGAGAGCAGATTCCTGAAACTTTGTGGTTACAGTTTTAAATAGCAAGGTAGGTGGATGGGAGTGGGCATCACAATTTCAAAAGCCACTTTGCCAAGATTGTGATTCTTGGCATCACTTGGGCAATTCTGGGAGATTTCCGACCCTGTTCTGAAATGGGTTTGGATGAGACCACACTTCATGGCAGAACACAAAGTCCTCATCACCAACCATTAAAAAGACCAAGGAAGGACGTACAGTAGTCTTTTCCAATGTGTTGCTGTTCAGGTGTGTTATATCCCATTCCAAAGCTGAAGTCCATCTCTTTTGGAGGGCAGCAAGAAAGGGGGAGCCAGGAGAGGCAGAAAGAGAGCCTGGGGTGCCAGCCACAACCTTCTGCCATCTGGAATGTCCTCCCTGAAATGCTCACAGTGACAACCGTATTTGTTTTGTTTGTTTATTTTAAAGATTTCTGGACAAAGCTCAGGTTTGTGACAAGGCAGGTTTCCAACCCAGCTGTCTGCGAGTCGGAATAAGAAATATTAATTTAAATCCTGAAAGGTCACCTCTAAAACTAAGGAGTTTGGCTGAAAAGTAGTCGATCTTTTTCGTTGCTTTTCTCCTGCTGTGGAAAACGGGTCTGCAGGTCTTCCTCTCGCTCCCTTGTCCCCTTTTTTTCCCCCCAAATACAAGCAGTCCTTAATCTCACAAAGGTGCCCAAACAGCAAGATCCAATCTGGGTTAGTCATTGGGACAAGACAAGAGCTTTACTTCTCTGAGCTTTTGGACTGTGGAATATGGCTGAATTATGAGTTTATTGACATATTGCAGTGGAGAGAAGTTCCCTGAAGATGGGCTGCAGCATCAGTCCAAATGCTCAGAAAAGTAAACCTCGTCCCAATGACAAACCCAGATTGGATCTTGCAAGATTATCCAGGAACGTACATTTGCCTTCATTCGTGACATGGTAGTATTCCAGCATTTGAGGGGCTGCCTCAAAGAAGGGGGAGGGGGTTTAAACCTATTTTCCAAAACTCCAAAAGAAATAATCGATGGAAACTCATCAAGGAAAGAAGCAACCTGGAATTAAGGAGAAACTACCTAACAGAGAGGACAATTAACCAGTGGAACAGTTTGCCACAAGAAGCTGTAGGTGCTGTAATCACTGGTGGTTTTTAAGAAGAGACTTGACAGCCACCTGTCTGACATGGTACAGGGTTTCTCCTGCTTGAGCAGGGGGCTGGACTAAAAGACCTCCAGGGTCTCTTCCAACTCTATTCTGATTGATCTAGCACATAGTTAATAAATGAGTGAAACTGGTTGTGGCTTAAAATGCTGGATGAACTCTGCTGTTATTGTTTATTTAATCAATTCTGATTTAAGCAACCCACAGTTTAGCTTGAAATATAAACCAGGAGTCTGGTTTTGGGGGCACCTAAGTCAGGCAGGGATGAATCATGCAGCCTTCCTATTTCTGCATGACAGGTTCCCTGTTCAGTCCGATTTCATTTTGCAAAGGTTTTTAATTAACATGAAACATGAAGCAGAGAGAGCAAAGCAACACTTCCTTCCATTATCTTAATTCATTAAAAAAAATGCCTCTGGGCCTCATTAAAGCTTAGAGAAATTTATTGGGGGGGGGAATGGTGTCGGTGAGGGTGCAGCCCAGGTTTCCATCTTGGAGGGTGTCTATTTGCCCAGAGGTTGTGCCAAATAGTGGCACCAAATGGAAGATGACTGAGGCTGTTGACGCCCTCTGAGTTTGGCTGTTTTCTTGCAAACCCAACTAGGGAACATCACAAGTGCTCTGTTTAATTACCAAGAAAAAAACATCACCCCACCCACACTTATAAGGCAGTCTACAAATACAGGTCTCCAAACTTGGCTACTTTTAAGACTTGTGGACTTCAACTCCCAGAATTCTCCAGCCAGCTAGGCCTGCTTTTCTCTCTCTCTTCATCTCCTAAAGTGGAGAGAGATTGCAGAGAAAGGGATCGCAAGAGAGTAAGCTATACCGGCTGGAGAATTCTGGGAGTTGAAGTCCACACTTCTTAAAGTGGCCAAGTTTGGGGACCCCTGCACTAATGTATAAGCAGAGCAACCCCTCTCCCTTCTAACACTGATGATGTTCCCTTGTCGGGTCATGAAACGTATGCAAGAAAACCGCCGAGCTCGGAGACCACCTGGGACCCCTCAGTCCTTGCCCTTCCCCAGCATCGGAGTCTCCTCCCGAGCCGGGGCTCCGCTCAGGGGTCCCAAGGCAGAGACCACCCAAGGCACCCACCGGGTGGGAGGACTGGTCAACCCCGAACGGCCGGGCGGAGGAAGAGCGCCGGGGCCGGCGAGGCGCTCCCGGAACAAAAGCCCGGCGGCGGCGAGGAGTGTCTGGGGGCGCTGCGGCGAGACCCCCGTTTTTTCCCCCAGGGAGGCGCCCGGAAGAACCCAACCAGACCCTCCACGGGGGCCGCGCGGTGCCTCGGCGCGGGGGGGGTGTCCCACCTCCCGCGGATCACCCCTTCCCTAGGATAGAACGATCCGACACCGGAGCGGGAGCGGGCGCGCGTCCCCGCGAGGCCACGGACGGGCAGCGCGCGCAACCTCATTTCCCTCCCTTCAGCGCGCGCGCGTCCGTGCGCGCGCCCTCTCCTTCCCCGCATAGCTGCCCCGCCCCCCCCGGGCGCGGACCGTGAGAGGCGGGGCTATGCCGACGCAGGCGCGTTTCTCCACCCTCCCGGCGCTGCGTTCCCGGGGGCGCGCCCGCGTCCACTTCTGCTGCTTTGGCCCGTAGCGTCGGCCACGCCCCCTTCTCGGCCCCCGCCCCCTTCCCTGCTCGCTCGCTCTCAGGCTCTGCCGGCGGCGCGAGCCGCGGCTCCTGCGCAAAGGCTCGGCCTGCTTGGGCGCGCGTGCGCGTTTAGCCCCCCCTCCCCTCACTCGAGACGCACGCGGCCCCGCGCCCTGTCGCTTCTCTCTCAGTCGATGCTTTCGCCGCTGCCGCCTCCCCTCAGCGTGAGGCGAGGTCGCCTCCTCGGCCTCCCCTACCGCCTCTCCCCGCCGGCCTCCCCCGCCGCCCGGCCTCCCCCTTCCTCCCTCGCGGCGGCCGGGTGAAGGAAGGCAGGAAGGGCGGGCGGGCGAGCGAGCCAGGAGGGAGGGAGGAACATGGCGCCGCCTCCTCCGCCCTCGCCGCCGCCGCCGCGGCCGCCGCTTCGGGTCCTCGTCCGCCCCGCCCCGAGAGCCCGGCCTGGCCCGGCCCCGCCGCCCCCGACCCGGTGAGTCGCCTCGCCTGTCGCCGCTGCCGCCGCCTCGGCCCGGCCCCACGGAGGAACAATGAGGGGGGGGAGGAGGAGGAGGAGGAGGGGTTCCCCGGGGGGGGAACCCTTCCCCACGGCGCTCCCCCCGGGTGCTGCCAGCGGGCGGGGGTGAAGAAAGGGAGGCGCCCCTCTGCGGGGAGGGGGCGCGGCGCGGGAGGGAGGGAAGGAGGGAGGAAGACCCTTCCCCGCCTCGTGGAGGGCCAGGTGGGTCCTCCAGCCCCCCCCCCACGTCGGGGATGCAGCATCGAGGGGGGGAGGAGGAAATGGGTCGCCCCTCCCGGCCTTCCCGGGCTCTAAAGGGGGCATCCCTGAGGGGGGGGAAAGAAGAGCCCCCCCCCACGCCAGCCTTATACCGCCCTCCCTGCCATGGCAGCGCCAATGCCTGAATTCCGAGGCCGGCTTGGATGTGCTGGGCGGACCCATACAACGAGGGTCCTGCAGTTCCCAGGGTGCTCTGATTGGAGGGGGGGGCTGAAGGGGGTCCGTTTCGGCATAACGGGGTGGTGGTGCTGGAGTCGAGGTAATGGCTGAGAAAGAGCCAGAGAAAGTGAGGGACAAAAGGCCAGTGCCCATTAGGGGTGGGGGCCTGGGAAGGAGGGACCATTTGCTGGGTGGGGGGAGAAGGCTTGACTAACCTCTGTCAACCATCAGAAAACAGAGAGAGAGAGAGATCAGTTTGGAGCAGCAGAGAGAGGCTGGGAAGGTTCTTCTTGCTCTGGGAATGCTGGACAGGAACTGGGACCCATCTTTGCACAGTTGGGGACTGGGGTCCTGGGGTCCCCACAATGGCATTTCCAGTGGCCCTGCTTCGCCACTGGATTGGAGGGCTTCCTCCATCCCTGCTCTCTAAGGGAGGTGGGAATTCCTCCTAAAGTTGAAGTTGGGATACAGGCAGCCTTGACACCTATGTTTCATGATAATTCGAAGTTACAACTGTGCTGAACAAAGTTGATTTATGACCGTTTTTCACACTTACAACCATTGCAGGATCCCCCTGGTCAAAATTCGGACGCTTGGCAACTGGCATGTAGGTGAGACAGTTGCCCAGTCCTGGGGTCACATGATCGGCATTCATGACCTTCCCAGCTGGCTTTCGACAAGCAAACTCAATGGGGGAAGCCAGATTTGCTTTAACGACCGCACAATTCTCTTAACAGTTGTAGTGATTCACTTAACAGCCATGGCTAAAAGGTTGCAAAACGGCATGGCTTGCTTAACCCTTGCTTAGCATTGAAAATGTTGGACTCAACTAAGGTTGCAAGTCGAGGAGTTGCCTGTATGTTGAGATCATGTGTTGCTGCAGAAATGAATGTTGGGATTCCAGGGAAATCCATGGGGATTATATCTGTTCCCCCAGTTTTAGAACGGTGATTGGGGGGGACAAGGTCCATACCTTTCCATTGTGAATGTGTTGCCTCCCCCACCTTCACTTTCTGTTGCCTAAAATGATCAGACCAAAATTGGTTTCACACTTCTCTATACAGATTTATTATAATGTTCAAAATAAGTCTTAGGTAGGGCCTACCTGTGTGAGAGCAGTAAAATTGTGGGAGAAATGAGGTGCTTTTTTTCTGCGTGTCTCATTTTTTGCTTCCATCTGGCTCTCCTGGGAACAACATCTCCAAACTCTCTGCAGAATAGCAACCTTTAGCTATTTGTAGTTGTCATCTCTGCAAGTCAGTAATGCTTAGGAAGCGAAAAGAGGCTTTCCTTAACTTGTGGCTGCAAATGCAAATGTGGTATTTTGTTTGATGTAATATAATTTATCAGGCTGGTGTACTTTAACAAAGCACTTGGGGAAATGTCATGATATCAAGTCATGCTCAACTTCTGGTGATTTTGTAGGTGTAGCCATCTAATACTCTTGGCCACACTACAGAAGCAGTTATGCTTTTCAAAAACAGGGTTTTTTTCAACTTCCCAATCCTGGAAAATGTGTGATGCTGTGCTTACCATCCAAGTCAAACTGGACTGGACTTCCCCTTGTTTCCAAGCCTCGACCTATTATGGCCATCCAAAGCACAGTGGGAGGAAAAGAAGGCAGTATAGCATTAAGGAACATGATCTTTACATTTTTCTCCTAAATTCTCTTCATCTCTCTCTGCAGTTATACTGTTGAGGTACATGAAGGCTTTGCTTGCCTCCTTGGGCTTATTCTTCCAGGTCCCACGTGCTCTCGCCTTTAGGTCTTCCCCAAGGATGGATTGAGAGCAAGTGCCTTTTTTCTTTAGAATCTCTTGATTGTTCTGTTTGAATAGTTTAATTGGAGGAATGTAATGGACATGACATGAATATCCAGGTTCCTTCTTTTGGAAAATTAGAATCCCTTTTACTTTAGGAGGTTTTGAACTCATTATCCTAAAAGACAGGAACAGAATTTTCCAAGGATGAGTTTCTAAGATTATAACAGCATTCCTTTGTTTCCCACTTGTTGTCTTTGTCAAGAAATCATCAAAACATCATCTTTACATAGTGTTACATAGCAAATGAATTAGAATATGCAAATGACAAATAATGCGCATTCTGTTTACTTTGCCTGGAAGTGCAAAGACTGCCATTCACTTAAAAATGAATCCACATTTTCATTTATAGATGTGTTTCTGAGAGGTTAGTATTCAACTGTCTTAAATAGCATAAGATGGGAAATATATTTTTCTTATTAAAATTGAATCAAATGTTCATTAGTATTTATATGCTTCTCATCTATTTTCTCAGGTTTTTGTTTTACCGTGTTTTGATATCAGTTCTTATTACGGATATGGATTCCAAAACCATTGGGGTTGTTTTGTTTGCTAACCTTTTATACAAAATATTTTATCAGACTTTATGTGCAACCACAATCTAAACAATGAGTCTTTTGCAGAAATAATTCTGTCAATGATCATAATTTCTGTCACTGAGATAGTCATGAGTTTTAAATTCTAAATGATGTTGGAGAAATCTTAGCAAGGATCTTAGCAAGTATGCTTATTATTTGCATAGTCTTGATACTTAGGAATGAGATTTGGGGGGGTGGGGGGGAAGGAAACTGATTAAATAATTTTGATCCTGAAAGGCCATTTTAGATTAATTTGCATCTGAGCATTTAGTTGCAAAGTATAATTCAGTCAGGCTAGTTCTCTCTCTCTCTTTTGGGTAAGATCTGAAAATACTGCCAACAGCAGATTTTCAGGATGTGGCAGTAAATAGTTTTGTTTTTTTCCATTCCTTCACACAGGATGGACTGAAGTCTTAGACCTGGCTTTTAACCACCATTCACATTCTTGCAGGGAAATGTTGGTGTGCTCTTTTGTAAGAACATTTTACATGCATTAAGTAGGCAGCTTCACCCATGGCTTATTTTCCTTCTGGTTCCCACGTGGTTGTAGGAACTCCCTTTCCTTGCTGAAAGTTGAGAGAGGGAGACAATGCAAGACAAGTGATATTTTTATCTGTTTTCAGTTTTGATGTCTGTAAGATCCTTAATAGCCAGATTTTCAAAACTTGTCACTTCTTTCTAAGGTTCTTTGTGTATTCTGCAGAGGTGCAGATTTTGTTCTTTTGTGGGATTGTTTTTTTGTGTGTGTTTCTGGAGGAAGAAAATGGGGCGCTGAAGAGAGAAGGATCTAAGGAAAAGATGTATATCCCACTAATTTTCAGTTAAATGTAGTTTAGGGTTTGAACTGAAACCTGAGCAGATTGATCAGTTCCATGTTTGTCTTGTGAAAGGAACTGTGGTATTCTGATGAAACTCAATTGCATTTTGTTCAATCAAGTTTGGATAGTGTGAATGGTTTTTTATTCTTATATTACAGCTCAATCAATCTGTGGCCTAACTGTATTTTTGTAATTGGTGTTTCATTTTTTAAATAATATACTTGGAAGATAAATGCATTTGTAAAAATATTCTCAATATTTTAGGATTCCGCTTAAAACAGGTCTAAAAAGGCATACAGTGCCAGTATTTCTTATGAAGTCATTTTGACCTTGTCCTCAAATAGCAATCCGATGAATAGTTTGAATTGTGTTTCAGGAACAAACTAACACTTTGGTGTAAGTGTTTCTAACTATTTTTAACTGTAGAACCTGGCTACTTGCAGACTCATCATAGATAAATTTTCACATGCAGCCTAATCCCAATATTAATTTCCTACTTTTGATGGAGATGAAATGCACTCCTGAGCCATTTTAATGTAGTTGAAGAATCTGCTGGGATAAACAGCGAATTTCAAACAGAAAAAGAAAAGTCCAGTTGCCATGACTCAGATTCCAGTCATGGCAATCTCTCTACCTTTCCTTTTGGTCAAATTGAATTCCTTCCTTATAAGCTTATCAAGAAACCACTTGTCTTTTAGCTGGCCTTCTTTTTTTCTGAAATAACACAGTCATTGTGTGCTGACAGATAACTTACAAAGTTTTTGTTTGGTCTTATGCATTTCAAAGCAAACCGGCTCTCTTTGTTGTTGCTTCAAGTTGGTGCAATTTGCTGCTAAATATAAACATGGTTTAAATTGTATAATTTATATGTTCTGCAAAGGTGCTATAATTTGCCACCTATCTTGTGGTCTGAGGTAACTCTAAGTGGCTTTGCACCAAGCCACAATGTGATTTGTAGGGATACGCCCCAATATTTTAACCAGCCATTCAATAAACCATCAATCAAAGAAAATATAGTTTAGCTTGTTATGTGAGTCTAGCTGCTTTGTTGAAGAAACAGGTATTTGTAAATTGTATTTTTCAAATCTCATTTCTGATTTAGTGAGAAACCTAATGTCCTGTGCCTTTCTGAGAGGTATACTGTACCTTGTTGTAAAACTTACCAACTTTATATAGTAGTGGAATATCTGGCCAGTTCGTAGTCTTAAAATGTAATAGAATCCCTTCAAGATCCAATAATAGCCATACTGGGCTCACTTTTTTTTTATCTGGACAAGAATAGAAATTTATAAGACATATGCTTGAGAAAATTGCAGACTTCTAAGAATTCAGTTTTTCTTTTTAAAAAATATGCTTCTGCCATGCTGAGATTTTTTTTTTTCACGACGAAGTGATTTAAATCAAGCCTTCACTTTCCAAGTCAATTATTTTCTGAACAAATACTGTACACTTGCCAATTAGTTGTTATATTAGTTAAAACATTTCTATTGCTGATAATTGGATCCTTTACATTTTCCAGGCATAATGCAGGAGCTCTATCTATCTATCTATCTATCTATCTATCTATCTATCTATCTATCCCACATGCCTTCTGAACAACATACATTTATATAAGAAACCAAGAAGTTGGTTCCCAGAAGCAAGAAGCAATTATTTCTTAATATACCTCGCTATTTCTCCTATTTAGCCTGCATTCTTCATAATTTGAATAATCTATTATTTTCTACAGACTAAATATTTTTTTTAAAAAGGCAATTTCATGGCAAGTATTTTTTGATTAATTTACATCTGATAGGAAAATCCATATTTTGTCTCAGTTTATTTTTGCTAAAACTAACAAAAGGGAGTAAATTAAAGGATTTGCCTGAGATTTAGTTAAATGTCTGTGGAGATTCTCAATCATCCAGGTCATGGTTGTCCCAAAGGTGTTTTTTTAAGAGGCACCTGGACTTTCTGATTTTTCTTTGAAGATGGTTTCCTTCTCATCCCAGAAGCTTCTTCAGCTTTAGTTGAATGTGAGCATTTTGGCTTCAGTGAGGCGTACATTGATTGACAGATTGTGTGCCATCAACTTGGCCTTAACTCTCAATGACCAGATATTTTTCCATAGGCAACTATCTCTAACCTAATCCTTTAGGTCAGTATTTCTCAACCGTGACAACTTGAAGAGGTGTGGGCTTCAACTCTCAAAATTCTCCTGGGAGTTGAAATCCACACATCTTCTAAATTGCCAAGGTTGAGAAAGATGGCTTTAGGTGTTTCATCCGTGTATCAATCATCACTGTAATCGAGTCCATCCAGCCCACTGCTACTCATCATTTCTTTCTTTTTTTTTTAATTTATTTTTTCATCTTTTTTCCACATCTTTGCCAGCATTATACATTTCTAAGGGAGCTAGGTCTTCTGCATCAAGATGTCCAAAATATAATCTGAACCTGGTCATTTCTGCCTCAAGTGAGAAGTCTGGATTGACTGATTCATTTGTTTTTTTCGCTGTTCTTGTTATTCTCCAGAGACTTTTAACACCAAAGTTCAAAAGCCTCAGTACTCTTTTCAGCCCTGTGTCTTCTGAATTGAACTTTAATTTCCATTGCATGTCACAGGGGAAAACATTGTCTGAAAAGATTACAATCTTTGTAAGTATAGGCACATCACAGCATCTCCATATCTTTTCCAAGGCTTTTCAGTGTTTTTCTACCAAATGCTAAGTCTGTGGCATATTTCTCAACTGCTGGTTCCTTAATTATTGACTGGATTTCCACTCTTTGTAGAATACAGAATGTAATGTTAGACTTCAGTTCAAAAGCTTCTTTCTGCAGCTGCCTTGTGACCCTGGGAAAAGATGCAGCTGCTTTAAAAAGTTGTCCAAAAAAGTGTTAACATTTGGGCCACCATATATCCATATATTTTAGAATTAAATTTGAAGGGCAGTGTTTCAAGACTATAGCTTTAAATTTTAATGCGTTTCTTTTGAAAAATTTTATCCAAATTATTTTAAGGGGATCTCTGAAATAATAAACAACTTTTTAATTAGACTTGATTTAAAAAAAAACCTAGATCAGTGCATCAAATTTTATCTCTCTTGCTTTCTCTGAAGGATATAAAAGAAACTTTGGCAGTTTGGTGATGAAAGTGATTAAGGTTGAGAATCAAGGCACAGTAAAATTGACTATTGCTTGTGAACTTCAACTCCTATGGCTGGTTGGGGAATTCTGGGAGTTGAAGTTCACAAGTCTTAAAAGTTGCCAAGGTTGGATACCTCTTGCTAAAATAACTGGGATGTAGGTGCTGAATAGGCTGTCTAGACACGGATGCTTTTATTTCTCGACAATGATTTTTTTTATACCAGCTCAGAGCACTGAAAATGCCTTGGTGTTAATTGTCTTTCTAAACTGATAAGACTGATGCAAGCAGAGGCTTCTCATCAAATATTACTTTTGGGTGTCATTATTACAGTTACTTAGTGGCTTAAAATGTATTGATTTTCTTTTAAAATAAAATTGAAGATGCTGGTAGACTGATAAAAGCTGTGTTAGCAAAAGAATACACAGAGAGTTGGTCATATTTCATATGACCAGGCAAGCACGTTAGAAGAAAGAACAGGGACCATTGTTCACCTGACACGTATGTTGCAGAGATGGCAGTTTAGCAATAGGTCTGCTCGTCTGCATATTCAATATATTCTTTTTTTTTCAAGAATGAACAGCTGTTTGCCTGTGAATAGCTCTCAAGTAGGGCGTGAAGGTATGTTATGGCAGGACTCAGCATTTGCAATTCAGTGCGTTCTTTGTGCGTTAAGATTTCTTTTTAAGCATCGTTAGCAGACGTAGATTCAGATCTCTTTTGTGGACTGTCTGTTTCTTAAAATTGTAAGAGCTGGTAATTTGCGGTGTTCACCTTCTGGAAAAAGAACCAGCATAGCTGGATTAAAATTTTGTTTGGTTATTAAATGCATTGTTCATCTTATGCCTAGGAAACTTGACAGTCTGATCTTAACTGAGTTTTGCAGGTTACAGGCGCTTTAGAATAGTACTATGCGGTAATGGACCAGGTGCTTAGCTGTAGACCTTGTAAGTCATTCTTGCCATAGGTTGAGTCAGTTGCCAAGCAGCTGAATTTTGATCACATGACCATGGGAGTGCTGCAGTGATTGGAAGTGTGAAAAACAGTCATAAGTCACTTTTTACATAAGCAACTTCGAGTGGTCACTCACCGAATGGATATAAGTCAAGGACTACCTATAGCATCTCTTTTGAAGAGTGTGGAAATTGAAATAATGCCAGTGTATTAAACAATCCTAGGGGCTATCTTCAGAGGATCCTTTCCAAATAACTTTATTTTGGTGGGTTCCTTTGTCCTAAGGTCTGATGATGATTTTGCTCAGGGAAGAATTACAGATGAATTTTTGTCTGCAAGACAGCCTGTTAGTAGATTGGGTTCTGCATCTCCTGGGAATGTCTTGATTGCAAGTCCCTCTGAAATGGGAGGGAAGCAAGAACAAGGCCCTTAGTCAGCATTCATTAATTTCAGTGGGATTTCTGCAGGTAACATTCCCCAGTGGATCTACCCCTCTCTTTCAATTCAGCTGTTACTAAATTCAGAAGTTGTTATTTGGGAAGCTCAGCTCTCCCTGTTACTTCTTGGTTATAATTACAGATGTCTTAAATAATATTTTCAATAGCATCAGTCTCTTTGAAAACATATTTCTTCACTAAAAATGCCCCTAGACTAGAAGTGCAGAAGGCAGAGCTGTAGTTAGTCTGTCATGTATGCCATTCCACCTTAAACCAGTTTTGAACGGTTTACAATCCTGTAGATCAGGGGTCTGTAACCGTAAACACTCAAAGAGCCATTTGCACCCATTTCCCATAGAAAAGAAAACACTGGGAGCCACAAAACCTGGATGGGCGTAGCCAACTCAACGTCACTCCCACCCAGTCACATGACACACACCCCTGCCATGCTTACCCAGGTTTTGTGGCTTCCAGTGTTTTCTGTGGGAAATGGGTCTCTCCCTCCCTCCCATTTCTGTTTTTTTGTGTTTTACCTTCTCAGGCATGGCGAGGCGTGACTGGGAGCGGGGGCGAGAGGCGGGGCCAGCCAATGGTGGGATCACCCAACAGGGAGCTGCAGCAGAGGGCCCAAAGAGCCTCATGTGGCTACAGAGCCATGGGTTGCTGACACCTGCTATAGATAAACTGGATAAAACAACGGGAAAAGAACCCAATAATAAAATTATGAAATTGTATACAAACCCAAGGAATACAGTAACAATGATCCATACACCTTTACAGGTAATCCTGAACTTATAATTGGAACCAGAAAATTCATCGAGTGGTGCAGTCATTAAGAGAGGCATCGTGTGACTGCACCTGATTTTACGACCTTTTTTTGCTGCGGTTGGTAAGCGAGATATTACGGGATTGTGATTTGCAACCTTCCCTGCCATCTTCCCTATTTTGCTTGTTGGAAGGCCGGCTGGGAAGCTCACAATTTGCAATCAAGTCGCCCTGGAACCATCACAAATGCCAGCCCCTTCCCTAGTGCCCAGATTATGACCATGCCACTGTGGGGATCCTGCAACAGTTGTAAGCATGAGGACTGGTTGCAAGTCACCTTTTTTAGCACCATCATAAGTTTGATCAGTTGCTAAACCAATAGGTGTAACTTGAAGACCACCTGTATCAAAGGAAGAATGTAAATAAACTTATTTCCATCTCAAAGACCTGTTGAAATAACCAATACAGGTAGTCCTTGGCTTACATTTAGAGACCAAGTTACAACAGCACTGAAAAAAATGACTTATGACTGTTCTTCACAGTTACGACCGTTGCAGCCTCCCCATGGTCACAGGATCAAATTCCAGTCTCTTGGCAACAGGCTCACGTTTATAACAGTTGCAATATCCCTGTGGGTACCTGATCCCCTTTTGCACCCTTCTGACAAGTAAAGTCAACAGGGAAACCGGATTCACTTAACAACGTTGCTGATTTAAATCTTTGCAGTGATTCACTTAACAACGGTAGCAAGAAAGGTAGTAAAATGGGGCAATACCTCGCTTAATGACATAAATTTTGGGCTCAGTTGGGTGGTAAGTCAAGGACTCCCTGTGTGTGGGATCATCTCTATTCCAGGGAAGAGGGCTATGGGTTGAGAAGGCCCACCTCCAGGGACGAAAGGCAGGAGGAGCCCACTCCCCCCCCCACACCCTTGGCTCACCACCGGGGGAGTCTCCCTTTATCTCAAGAGCTTGAATTCCTCCTCAACTCCCATCTCCACTTAGTTAGCTGTAATGACCCAGCTGGGAAGGCGCCCAGCCTGTTTGGCGAGTCTCCAGTTCTTCCACCATCCCAGCGGCTTGATGCTTCAAAGTGTTGTGTTACCACAGGGATAACGGGGCTTAACTACAGTAAGCTAATAGCTCCTGTCCTTTGAACGGATTCTTGGACACTTTTACTTCTCTTAGGAATGTTCCGAATTACGTGGCAGGTGAAAAATGGGGGCCAGGATGGTGTCTTTGCAAATTCACTTTATCTTTGACTTTATTTATTTATTTATTTAATTAATTTATATTGCGGCCTTTTTGCCCATGGCGAGTCGAGGCAGCTTACACAATGTAAAACCATATTTAAAACAGAAAATAAAAATAAAAACAATAAAAAGTAACAAAAAGAATCATAAATTAGTAAAGTACAATAGAACAAAATTTGGGAAAACAAAACAAACACAAAAATCAAAAACCAACTCCCCCTCCGTCCCTTTCCTTGCTAGGGCTAAGTTTGACTCTTTCTTCGTTTGTCCGTTAACAGAAAATGGAGCAGGTTCTTGGGTTATTTTATTTTTTTAAGTCATTGGGCGGTCACACCAAAAGAGAAGGAGATGACCAGAGGTGGTATTCAGCCAGTTCTGGAGAACCAGTAGCGGAAATTTTGAGTAGTTCTGAGAACCAGCAGATCCCACCTCTGACAGGAGATTTTACAGTATTCTTCCCCTGCCACACCCACCAAGCCACACCCACAGAACCAGTAGTAAAAAAATGTGAATCCCACCGGGAGGCAACTTTTTAAGACTTGTGGACTTCAGCTCCCAGAATTCATGACAAAAATGTGATGTGCTTTACCCAGGGCTGCTTTGGAGGACAGCTTCCAAGCTTCAATTAGGACAGAACATAGGAGCCCACCTGCTGGCTGGTGAGAGTCCCTTCAGCCTTGTAACCGCAACTCCTGGGCTGTAGGACTACATGGGCTTTTAATAGGCTTCTGGGTACAACTGAGGCTGTTGGCTGGCTGGATTCCCAGGAATCTGCAGGGCTGCCTAGACGCAAGTGAATGGTTAAAATAGCTTTGGAATTCAGATAGTCCTCGTCTTACGACCACAGCCAAGCCTCACATTTCCATTGCTAAGCGAGACCGTTAAGGGAATTTTGCCCCAATTTATGACCTTCCTTGCCACAGTTGTTAAGTGCAGTTGTTAAATTAATAACATGGTTGTAAAGTGAATCTGGCTTCCCCATTGGCTTTGCTCCTCAGAAGGTCCCAAAAGGTGATCACATGACCTGGGGACACTGCAACCGTCATGAATATGAGTCAGTTGCCAAGCGCCTGAATTTTGATCGTGTGACCATGGGGATGCTGCAATGCTTGTAAGTGTGAAAAACAGTCATAAGTCACTTTTTTCAATGCTGTTGTAAGTCGCCTGTAGTTTATATGTTCAATAAGAACCCCTGTTTGGAGCTCCAAATACTTCAGAAGGCTTAATAATGGCCTGGCTTTTCCTATTGGTACTTTCCCTAATTGGTGATTGAAGATCCGATAGAGGAGCAGCAGAACCAGTGGGCTCGGCTCCTCCCCTTGGTGTTTCTTCCCCGCCCTTCTGGTAGCAAATTTTCAGAGGTGGGCTGACTTTGGCCTTGGTAGGGGGCCTGGTTTGAAAGCTCCTATATGCCCTGCCTGCCTCTAAGAATAGCCCATCTGTCGCCTGAGATTAAACATTTCTCGTCCAGATGGTTAAAAGCTTAAATCGGCCTTTCCAAAGATACAAATGACCCATTTCAGAGATTCTCTACACTTGAGCCGCCCTGGTGCAGTGAGAAAATTTATGGCTCTGCGAGGAACTTCTTGGCCAGGCCTTGTCAGGCAGCGTCTCCCTCCTCTGGCGCTGTGGTGCTTTCAGGCTCATTTGCCATTGGCTTTATTAAAAGTGAGTTTTAACAGCACATCATTTTAAACACTCGAACCACGCCAGGCTGAAAGCCAGCATTAAGTACAAATATCACAGATATTGTTTGCCGAACACGCAAAATTAAGTTAATTTGTAATGAGTTTCAAAACAGGCTCAGTTGGGATGTGTTTTCTTTTGCTTAAGGAGAGTATCCAGCAGACAAGAAAGCTAATTTAGTTGTGAGCTGCTTGTGGTAGGGAAGTGTTACTTTATCCTTAGTGATAAAACGTGATGAAACAATATATTCTACTTCTCTAAATCAGCATAGGATTAACTCAGGTTGGCTGCGGTTCTGTGGTACTCTCTAGCGAACGAACTACTGTAATCTTCTGGGCTGAAGAATCCCTTGTTTCCTGAAAACAAATATCTAACGAATATCTGTTTCACAGATAACATAAAAAACTTGGGTTGGTGACTGGCTAGAGATGCACACATGATGCTGAGACTATGGTCTGCTTTGGATTTAACATAAGAGTATGTTATTAGTCCTTGGAGTCCTTCCATCATCATGATGTCTGAAAACTATCAACACATATCCCTACTTTGTTTGAGGTAGAAGGCATATGAAACTGTTACGTAAGCCAAGGTTCTCCAAACTTGGCAACTTTAAGACTTGTGGACTTCAGCTTCCAGAATTCCTCAGCCAGCATGGCTGCATCCACAAGTCTTACATTTGCCAAGTTTGGAGACCCCTGATCAGAGCCCTAAATTAGGCATAGCACAATTAATACAACAAAGTCCCACAAACTTCCTCCCAGACGAAATACCTTGCCCTACTGACGTTCATGATACAGTTACCCATTGGGCCCTCAACTTGTCCATCACACCTGACGATGCACGCGCATCAAAAGCTTGTCCATCCTTGGCTTAGCCTGATCCATTATGATTTGTACAGGATATCCTGGCTACGGAATGCTGGGAGTTGAAGTCCATGCTTACAGATGGAGGAATGCTGGGAGTTGAAGTCCACACATCTTAAAAGTTGCCACGTTTGAAAAATACTCTCTCTGTGTGTGTGTATGTGTGTGTGTGTGGATTTTACTCATCAGATTCTCCAGAGCTGCTTATTTGCTATGTTGAGAACTTAAAGTACTGTTATAGGGATGAAGCTCTTGATGTTGGTAGGGGCCAAGCCATACTTTGGTGGGGTGAGAAGAGAGGGACAAGATGGAGATAGGTAGAAATCCTCAATCTACTATCATCCCCATGAATGGCTACAGATATTACCTGTTTAGTGTATTTTGTACACTTGAATCCTGCTTTTCATACATGAATCGTCAAAAAGCAATTTGAATGTAAAACAACATGTTTTACAGAGCGGCTGTGTCTATTTAAATACTATTGTAATAGAAACTCATACTACTGCAGTAATAGAAACTCAAATTCTTTATCTGGTATTATGCAAATCCTTGCAAGATTGAGGGGAGCAGCGAGGATGGCAGAATGTAGGTGGTGGTCAGGAAAATTATCTGATTGCAGAGTCAAAGGAATGAGGATGGGATAAAGCAGATTTTAGCTGGTTTCATGGGTATAAGATGGTGAAACACTTGTATTGCAATTTTTCCCCATTTAAACACTATTCTTGCTAGGAAACTAGCTGACATACTATAATTATATTATTTTCTTGCTTAGAAAATACATCTGCTAAATTTGAGCCACAAAATTTCATTACGCTCCTGTAAATGTTTAACAGAGAATTGCTACTTGGTAGTTTTCCAGATTGGAGAACTTATTTGTCCCCCTTTAGTTAAATGATATCCCTGTTATTTTTATTATTTCATTTAATATAATGCCCCCTTTTCTAACCCATTCTGCCTTTTTCCTTAAGGAGAGGGGGGGTGTCATTGTAATGTAGAAACTTCTAGTACTTTCTAATCACAGAAGCTTTATAGCTTTTAAAAATTCTGTAAATGGGAAGCTGGTTGTACAGAGATAGCAAAATCATAACATGGTGATACCTTTTCAGTACTGAAAATGTGTGTTTGTATTTCTGTATTTCTTTTGGATATGTGAAAAAACCCAGCCTTCTAGATCCCTCAGTGGGGAATGGAGCTGGTCTAAATAACAGCTACCTTTGAGGAGTAATTGTACGTACTTGGGATAAACCCTTGGTCAGATTCAGAGCAGGGTTGAATTTCTACTCTGTGCCAGCTTCCTCCTTCCCAGTTTTTTTAAAGAGCTCGGAATGTTTTATCTGGTGACTCAGCTGATTTTTAAACTGCCACTTAGAAAAATTGAATGTACTTGGGATCAAATGTTCCAGGTTTCTTTTTCCAACTCAAACATACAATAGCATTAAAAACTTACAGCCACCCTTTGTCTTTGGTAATCCATTCCGAATGAAGAACTAGTTAAGCAGCATTATTTTACAATCAGAGCAAAAGGTATTATATACTGACAGAGGATTCAAGATCTACCATCCACCATAACTCTAGACTCCTTGTTATCCTGGTGCCAATCCCCACTTTGAAAGCATAAGCAACCGATTAAATTTATTTTAGAGTACACTCCCCCCCACAAATTAGCACGCCTAGTATGTTTCAGAATGGCTAGAGCTGAGATAAATTGCTTACTGCTTTTTAATTAACCTCTGTATTACTACCTACTCTGTGGTTAACATAGCACAATAGAATAATCCACTTTGTTCCCTTTACACAAGGGGGACAAAGTGCCATTCCTGAACCTTCAAAACAAAAACATCAACCATTCAGTAATTAAGAGAGGAAGAAACATGATATCCGTGTTCCCCAACATGGTGCCTTCCAGATGTGTTAAGCTCACTCAGAAGATAAGGGCATCTTAATCATCCTGTCCTCCTGGAAGGGACTGAGTTGGGGGGATTCTACAGGTACAAGTCGACTTACAATCATTCGTTTAGTGACCTTTCAAAATTAAAATGGCACTGGAAAAAAAAGTGATGTATGACCTCTCCTCCTACTTACGACTGATGCACATTAAAATAAATTTCAACCATCCTGAACCATTTCTTTTTTTTTTTTATTTATTTCAGGGAAAAATGCTGAGCATCTAGTTGTGGGGATCGGTGACAACTGAGCTGCTGGTGGCGTGCCAAGAGTGGGGACCGTTGTCTTTGCTGTGCTAACTGTACTCAATCTGAACTGCCAGTCGTGTCCCTTGCCGTTTTGGGGGTTGCACGGGAGAACCCTGATAGCCCAGGAAGCAGCCCCGTGCAAAACAGGATGTTTGGACGATGATGATGGCAAGGAAGCAAGATGTCCGCATTCCCACCTACAACATCAGTGTGGTGGGCTTGTCCGGGACCGAGAAGGAGAAAGGCCAGTGCGGTATTGGGAAGTCCTGCCTCTGCAATCGGTTTGTGCGGCCAAGAGCAGACGACTTCCACTTGGACCACACCTCCGTTCTCAGCACCAGTGACTTTGGAGGACGGGTGGTTAACAATGACCACTTCCTGTACTGGGGAGAAGTGGTGCGCTCCCTGGAGGACTGTGTGGAATGTAAAATGCACGTTGTGGAACAGACCGAATTTATCGATGACCAGACTTTCCAGCCGCACCGCAGCACCGCCCTGCAGCCCTACATCAAGAGGGCCGCGGCGACCAAACTGGCCTCCGCCGAAAAGCTCATGTACTTTTGCACCGATCAGCTTGGCCTGGAGCAGGACTTTGAGCAGAAACAGATGCCCGACGGGAAGCTGCTGGTGGATGGCTTTCTTCTCTGCATTGATGTCAGCCGGGGCATGAACAGGAACTTTGATGAGCAGCTCAAGTTTGTCACCAACCTCTACAATCAACTCACCAAGACCAAGAAGCCCACTGTGGTGGTCCTGACCAAGTGCGACGAAGGCGTGGAGCGGTACATTCGAGATGCGCACACTTTTGTCTTCAGCAAAAAGAACCTCCAGGTGGTGGAGACCTCGGCCAGATCCAACGTGAACGTTGACTTGGCCTTCAGCACTTTGGTGCAGCTGATCGACAAAAGCAGGGGGAAGACTAAAATTATCCCATACTTTGAGGCTTTGAAACAACAGAGCCAACAGATTGCTGCCGCGAAGGATAAGTATGAGTGGCTGGTGAGCCGTATTGTTAAAAACCACAACGAAACTTGGTCCAACGTCTCGCGAAAGATGCAATCCTCTCCGGAATATCAGGATTACGTCTACTTGGAAGGGACTCAGAAAGCAAAGAAACTCTTCCTACAACACATCTTCCGCCTCAAGCAAGAGCACATAGAGCGCAGGAAAAAGATGTACCTGGCTATGTTGCCTCTTGCCTTTGACGCCCTCATCCCAAACCTGGATGAAATCAACCACTTGAGTTGCATCAAAGTGGAGAAACTGCTGGAGACCAAGCCGGACTTCTTGAAGTGGTTCGTCGTTCTTGAGGAGACGCCCTGGGATGCCACCAGCCACATCGACAACATGGAGAATGATCGCATCCCATTCGATGTGATGGACACCTTGCCTGCCCAGCAGCTCTACGAGGCCCACCTGGAAAAGCTGAGGAATGAGAGGAAGAGGGCAGAAATGAGAAGGGCTTTCAAGGAGAATTTGGAGACGTCCCCTTTCATCACCCCAGGAAAACCTTGGGAAGAAGCTCGCAGTTTCATCATGAATGAGGATTTTTACATGTGGCTAGAAGAATCTGTGTACATTGATATTTACGGTCGGCATCAGAAACAAATTATCGAGAAGGCCAAGGAGGACTTCCAGGAACTGCTCCTGGAGTATTCGGAACTCTTCTATGAGTTGGAGCTTGATGCCAAACCCAGCAAAGAAAAAATGGGAGTCATCCAGGATGTCTTGGGGGAAGAGCAGAGATTTAAAGCGTTGCAAAAGCTGCAGGCTGAACGAGACGCACTGATCTTGAAACACATTCACTTTGTCTACCATCCCACCAAGGACACTTGTCCCAGCTGCCCGGCTTGCGTAGATGCTAAAATAGAGCACTTAATAAGTTCCAGGTTTATCAGGCCCTCGGATCGCAATCAGAAAAACTTGCTTTCTGATTCCAACATCGACCGCATCAACTTGGTCATTCTTGGGAAAGATGGACTTGCCCGTGAGCTAGCCAACGAGATCCGAGCTCTTTGCACAAACGACGACAAGTACGTGATAGATGGGAAAATGTACGAGCTCTCCTTGAGACCCATTGAGGGAAACGTCCGGCTGCCAGTTAATTCTTTCCAGACGCCCACATTTCAGCCCCACGGCTGCCTCTGCCTTTATAACTCTAAGGAGTCCTTGTCTTACGTGGTGGAGAGCATCGAGAAGAGCAGAGAGTCCACCCTCAGCCGGAGGGACAATCACCTCGCTCACCTTCCTCTCACCCTAATTCTGGTGAACAAGAGAGGGGACACTAGTGGAGAAACACTACACAGCTTAATACAGCAAGGCCAGCAGATTGCAAGTAAATTGCAGTGCGTGTTCCTCGACCCGGCTTCCACCGGCATAGGATACGGGCGCAACATCAACGAAAAGCAGATCAGCCAAGTCCTGAAAGGTTTGCTGGATTCAAAGCGCAACTTAAACCTGATGAGCTCAACCGCAAGCCTTAAGGATCTGGCTGACATTGACCTTCGGATCGTCATGTGCTTGTTGTGCGGAGACCCTTTTAACGCCGACGATATCCTTCTCCCTGTCCTTCAGTCCCAAACCTGCCGGCCCTCCCCTTCTGGAAGTAGCAATTCCGTGTTACTTGAATACCCCATCGGACCGCATAAGAGGCGCATTGAGCTCTCCTTGCTGTCCTTCCACTCCGCCTTCAGCATTCGCAAAAGCTGGCTGGTCCACGGTTACATTTTGTTTTACTCCGCCAAGCGCAAGGCATCTCTAGCTATGTTACGTGCCTTCCTTTGCGAAGTGCAGGACATCATCCCCGTGCAGATTGTGGCGCTCACGGAGGGCTCCATCGACGTCCTAGACAACGATCTGAGTCGGGAACAGCTGATGGAGGGGGAGGAAATCGCCCAGGACATCGAAGGGAAATTCACAAGCATCCCCTGCAGCCAGCCTCAGCACAAGCTGGAGGTCTTCCACTTGTTCTTCAAGGACGTGGTAGAGAGGAAGAACATCATCGAGGCGACCCACATGTACGACAATGCCGCAGAAGCCTGCAGCACCACGGAAGAAGTCTTCAACTCTCCCCGGGCCGGCTCCCCTCTCTGCAATTCTAACCTGCAGGATTCCGAGGAGGACGTCGAGCCTCCCAGTTACAGCCCCTTCAGGGACGACAGCTCCATGCCCACCTTGTCCAAAGACCTGTCCAAGCTCTCCATGGAGCTGGAGGGCAACGATGGGCTTTCGGTCTTCTCTCTGATGAGCACTTTTGAAAGCAAACTGAACAACAAAGTACCTCCGCCGGTGAAACCAAAGCCCGCTGTCCATTTTGATATTACCAAGGGGGACCTCTCTTACTTGGAGCAAGGACACCGCGAGGGACAGCGGAAACCTGTCTCCTCCAGCAGCTGGCCACCTACCGATGGCTTTGACCCTTCGGATTATGCCGAACCGATGGACGCCGTAGTCAAACCCAGAAACGAGGAGGAGAATATCTACTCGGTGCCTCACGACAGCACCCAAGGCAAAATCATCACCATTCGGAACATCAACAAAACCCAGTCCAATGGTAGCGGCAACGGGTCGGACAGCGAAATGGACACCAGCTCATTGGAGCGGGGGCGCAAGGTGTCGCTGACCACCAAGCCGGTGCTGTATCGGACCCGATGCACGAGACTTGGGCGGTTTGCCAGCTTCAGGACCAGTTTCAGTATAGGGAGTGATGATGAGCTGGGGCCCATCAGGAAGAAAGAGGAAGACCAGACATCCCAAGGCTATAAAGGAGATAATGCTGTCATTCCCTACGAGACCACTGATGAAGACCCCAGGAAAAGAAACATCTTGCGTAGCTTGAGAAGGACCACCAAGGTAATATGTGTGTGTACGTCTGAGTGTGTGTACGTGTATACTCCAGATGGTCTGGTTTAGAGCAGAGGTGGGGGATGATGGTCCTTTTATGACTTAAAGTCCCCAAGTCATAAAAGGAACATAGTTCCCCACCCCTGCATTAGAGGGTCATCCAATTGTTTGCTGATACAATTGAAAAATAATTAGGAGTGGTTTGGGATGTTTGAACAGAGGGGTATCTATATTTTAGGAGTCTCAGAATAGAGAGCTGCATTTCTGTGTAAGACCTGGGCGATTTATTTGCTGTTTAGCTGTATATTTGAGAAACATTGGGAACAAATGTAAAGGATTCAATATTGATTTAAAGATAACATTTTGATTTCAGAAATTAAGGTGTTGAACTTTGAAGACACCGGGTGACCTTGGGTCGATCACTCTTCCTCTCAGCCCAACTCAGGATTGTTGTGTGGGAACACAAGGAAGGAGTGCTATTTACACTGCCTTGAATTGCACAGAAATAATGGATGCTGATCTGATAAACAAATTCTCACGAGACTCTGTCCCTTTGCATTCTGAGAAGGTAGCCAGCAATAATGCTCTGATAATCTCTGACCAGAGTTACAGTTTAGGGGTCTGTTCAATAATTATAAGAAAAGCATTCTAATCAGATATTAATACAATTGTGCTTTTTTATGTAAGATTCCATATTTGCCTTTTAAATCCGGCTTCAGAAAGCAATTTTTCAAATAAGCAGCTGGCCCTTTTGAAAGTAATGAATTTTGAAGAGCTAGTTGTCAAGTATATAATATGGACTTTGTGTTTCAAATTATTTTCTGGGAACCTCATCACTGTTCTGGTTTGAATAAGACATCAAAAATACGCCAAAAAGGACAGATTGTAACGTCAATAGGAAGTGCCAGATAATGTCTATATGTTTTCATTTCTCATGTGATTTTCAAACCAATCCCCTTCATCTATAGTTCTGTAGAGGAGTTTGAAATGACATCAGGAAGGATTCCTTTCTTTCACAGAAGGACCGGGGTCTCTTTAAACAATGCTGTGGCTGCTTTACAAAACGGTGGTGAGTTCATTCCTGCTGCAGTTGTCCTGCTGCCAGCAGGGTGGACTTCTCCACATTGGCAGGAGAGCTCTGTTACTGGAAGAGGGGGGGGGGGTTGGGGGGGGAATACAAAAGCAAGCTAGATAGGGTTGAAAAAGCTTGGATAATGACTCAGAGCTTGCTACTTAAAAAAACAACAACTATATTTTATTTTAAAATTACGTGATGGTTGTATGCTTTGCAAACTGAAAGCAGGGGAAAAAAAAGCCCACCCCCTTTTTCCTGGCAGTCTACAATGGCATCTCACATCTCCTAATTGGAAAACAACCCCTGATTAGAAAGGATATGAATATTATTAACTCTTCCATTCCTTTATGGGGCAGGGGGAATAACCCCCTCGAGGCTCCTTTTTGTACCAGGCCATCTGTTTGAACTGTTAGTGTAAAGAAAAAGATAAAATTAGGTGTCAAGAGAGAGTACATGGCCAAGAGATCTCTTCCAGCCAGTTTGCAGAAATTCAAACTTGCCATCCAGGCCTGAACAAAAACTGCTCGCTAGAAAATTCAGGGTGGGGTGAGGGAATAGTTGCTGACCTGCCTCTTAATCAGCAGAGGGAGCCCAGACAGGCCACGAAGCTCAGTGGGTAGGATTTCAAAGCTTAACTAACCGGAAAAAGTTTTCTACGTATATTGTCTGCCGGGAAATCGCAGAGACAGGCAGTCCTCGACTTACGACCATAATTGAGCCAAAAATGTCTGTTGCTAAGCCAGGTGGTTGTTAAATGAGCTTTGCCCCCATTTTACAGCCTTTTTTGGCCACAGTGGTGAAGTGAATCGTGAGGTCGTTAAGCTTCCCCCATTCACTTTGCTTGTCAGAAGGTTGAAAAATGATGATTTCATGACCCCCGGATAGGGCAACGCTCCTAAATACAGGCCAGTTGCCAGGCGCCCAAATTTTGATCATGTGACCGCAGGGATGCTGGAACGGTCATACTCAGGAAAAACAGCCATAAGTTGCTTTTTTTTTTCTTTGCCGTTGTAACTTTGAACGGTCACTAAACCAATGGCTGTAAGTCAAGGACTACCTAATGAACATTGTCATAAGTCAAAGACCAACTGTATGCAAGTGGATTTTAGAGTGGAGGGTATTCATTGTCATGTTGTGTCTCTCATAACAGAATCTTCTCTAAAATGCATGGCTGGTCTTGATTTATTCTTCAGCTATTGTACACCTTTCAGGGATGTGAAAGCCTCTTTGTAGCTCAATCATAGTTTGGGCTTATTACCCTGATAGATAGAAATGTGTTATAAAAAGGTGTGTGTGTGTGTGGGGGGGGGGTTTACAGTTTATCCATAGGTAAAAGGGGCCTTTGTGTCCATCTTTTTTCTTCTCTCTATATGCATACAGGCAGCTTGCCAAGATAATGGCTATCGGCCATATTGCAAAATTAATACGGCTTAGGCACTTAAATGTGGACTGCCTTTGCTGCTTCATTAGGCTTGCTCTCAACTGACTGTGTCATGGATTTCTAGCTGCTTCTGTCACATTGATTTTTTTCCATGATAAATCAACTTTGATTTTTAATCTGCATTCCTGCACTGTTAAGTTCAGCAGCTGACTCAACATATAGTGGAAGTCACTTCTGTATGAAAACAATGACTGAATCCACTATACTTCCCCATTTAAATATAGCAGGAGAAATCCTAACCCTATTGGACTCAAAAAAAGAAGATCGGGTCGATTCCATCTGTAGAAAACAATTACGAAAGTTTACAGATTTCATTATCCCCAATATGCCTTAACCACTAGACCAAGCTCGCTCTCTTAATTGTTATTTACTAACTTTGCCTCAAAGCAGAAATCTGGGAGCTGAAAGTTATTAGGACAGTCAGTGGAAATGGACATACCTTGCAGTTTTTCAGAGTATGTTCCTTTAAATGTGTTTCCACTCTTCTCTTTCAGGTCTAGAAGGTCTGTTTTTGTGCAGCTCTTCAGGGTTATGAATGAAGTGGTGGACAAACCACCTTGGAGCATGTTAGACTATCTCTCTGAGGTGTTCTAGCTTTTAGGTTGTCCCAGAGCACTCTGATCAGGAAAACTAGGGTTATCTCCAAAATCCTCATTTCGCTACAATGTCCATTCTTGAAATAATATCCACAAATAGCATAAAAATGAGAGCATCAAGATTTACACCCAGCACCCTTTCCCTGTGCAAGCTTTTCAACTGATTGAGATCTAATAATACTTTGCTCTTTTAGTTTGTACAGCTGAAGTGCTGGTTGTAAATCACCAGGGCTTTTTAAAAGTTGGCTCCTTTTATTGTCGCTTATGGTCATGAGGTAATATATATGGCTACTTCTATTACCTTTTGGATTTATTCCTCAATAAATCTCTGTAGAGTAAGCAGTGTAGGATAGTAGAAGTACAAGCATCTTCCTAAGAGGTGAATCAGTGCACCTTGTTTAATCTTGAAAAATAATCTGCTAGGGTGAGCGGACAAGGAAAAAAGACACACTCCGTCTTCATGCACATTTATCAAGGGACTTTGGCGTATGTGTTCGCTGAAGTCAGCCACAATTGTAAATATCCCTTGAATCTTTTTGCCTGAATGTAAGTTTCCAACCTCTTTAAGCGTGATTGAGTCAAGAAATTTCATTGAATTATAATTTGGCTGGTGGATGGTGTTCAAGTAGTCCTTGATTTATCATCACAGTTGTGTCCAACATCTTGATTGCTCAGTGAGACGGTTGCTAACTGAGTTTTGCACCATTTTGTGCCATAGTTGTTAAGTGAATCACTGGAGCTGAGAATGGTTGTTGAGTGAATCTGGCTTCCCCATTGACTTTGCTTGTCAGAAGGTCTCAAAAGGAGATTATGTGACCCCAGCACACTGCGACTGTCATAAATACGAGTCAGTTGCCAAGTGTCTGAATTTGGCTCACATGGCCACTGGAATGCTGCAACGGTCATAAGCGTGAAAAAGAGTCATAAATCACTTTTTTCAGTGCCGTTGTAACCTCAAACAGCCACTAAACAAATGGTTGTAAGGTGAGGACTACCTGTATTTATCAACAGGTAGAATTTAAGCTCTTATTAAGCTTTGGTTACCTGGTTTAATTTCTTGTTAAAGTACCTGGTATCTTCATACAGAAAGGTTAATTCTCTTCTGTGGTCTGAAAATAAATGGTTACACTCACACACATGCACGCCCTTTGTTGTTACAAGCTAGTATTGTTCAAAATATTCTTCTGTCACCAGAACCTTAGAAGAGGAAGTTGTATGGAAATAGACTAAACAGGAAATAGACAATGGAGAGGGTGAGAAGTTTCCTGGGGCCACATGGTTCAGGAGATGTCCTCAAGGATTGGTATTTTATCTAGGCCACTGATTCCTTTCTTTCTTTCTTTCTTTTTTGAGCTCAAAATAACAAAACATCTGTCCTTGTATTTTGGGGCCCTCATTGTAATTGAGTCACACCTCACCTATTGTTACTTTTCAGTTATTGCAGTGTGTCCATCTTCTCAGGTTTCCTGCCAACTTCCTCACCTTGAAAAAATGTAAATCACTATTTTTATGATGAAAAGTCATTATAAATTTATTTACAAAACTACATAGGATGCCAACTCAGTGATTTGAGATTTACAAAAGTAGTTATATCGGGCAAATTTTAGGATTAAAGAGCTATTTATGAGAAGTCGGACCCCTTGTGCCCTGTTGGCTTGTTTCAGAGATATTTCCTTACCTAAATCGAGAAGCAGAATGACCACAGGTAGGCACAAAAGCAATGGGAGCACCGTCCGACTCCTTGATGGCTCCCCCATCGACTTTGCCTGAATAAAGCTAGTCAGGAACTTTCAAAAAGTGACTGTAGCAGTTTGGTACCATTTGGGGCACATTCTATAAGCTTATTTGAGGTACCTTGATTAAAAAAATTGTTGCTGTATGGTGCACCATTTCACGCAATTGAAGGTTACAGTCAAACAGGCCCGAAAGTTTTCGTGGAATATATATGATGCTGGTTAATTCTGCTTCCTTGTCTTACATCCAAATACCGTGGATCAAATCTGTGTTTGATTTGGCAGATCCAGGATTGATTCAGCCAGAAATCTTTCTTTTTTGCTTTCTTTCTTTTTCTTCTTTTTTTTCCTCCTCCTCCTCCTCCTCCTCCTCCTCCTCCTCCTCCTCCTCCTCCTCCTCCTCCTCCTCCTCCTCCTCCTCCTCCTTCTTCTTCTTCTTCTGTATGTTTAAAAAAGAGGCTTGGATTAGGACTCTGATTTGGGGACTTAATCTTTCTCTTATGCAGTCCCTGATCTGTGGTTGTTTTCATTTGTCTTTTTTTTATATACAGGTAGTCCTCGACTTACAACTGCAATTGAGCCCAAAATTTCCTTTGCTAAGTGAGATGTTTGTTAAGTAAATTTTGCTCCATTTTGTGACCTTTCTTGCCACAATTGTTAAGGGAATCACTGCAGTTGTTAAATTAGTAACCCGGTTGTTAAGTGAATGGGTTGCTTCCCCATTGACTTTACTTGTCAGAAGATCACAAAAGGGGATCACATCACCCTGGGACACTGTGACCGTCATAAATATGAACCAATTGCCAATCATCCAGATTTTGATCATGTGACCATGGGGGGTGCTTCAGTAGTCGTAACTGTGAGTAATTGTTGTTGGTCACTTTTTTCAGGGCCGTTGTAACTTCAGACAGTCACTAAATGAACTTTTGTAAGTTGAGGACTAACTGTAGTTTGTAGCTCAGTGTTTAATAATCCTCTGCTGCTCATCTTTATGATGTGTGAATCTACTAGATCTTGCCATTGTTGTTCTAAGCTAGTGTTGGCATGTTGTTTCAGCCTCAATGCTATTTAAACTACAAAATACCTTTCACAGCACTGTTTTCAAAACAAAATCGTGTGTGATCTGCATCGTATTACCTTAATCTGGAGGAAGCAGAACAGAATCTTCCTTGTTCACTTTTGCTGTCTTTGACGCCTGCCACTGTTTTGAATTCTCTGTCGCTCAGTGTATAAATATGTTCATAATTATTTTGGTTTCGCTGAGCCTATTTTTCTTGTGGCTTATGTTGTGACATATCCCTTGAATGGCTTTCTGCTTTTTATATAATGTTTTCCAACTGGTGGTATTTATTGGTTAGGTTCCTGTCTTCAAGAGCTCACGGTGACATAATTTCAGTTCCTTTCCCAAACCCCATTTTCCCACCCTCACAAGCCTGCCAGGAAAGGATGGGCAAAGAATGGCTGACCTTTCAAAGATACCAGAGAGATTTCCGTGGCTAAGGATGGCTTGGGAATCTTGGTGGCCCTGCCCCTAGTCTGGCATCTTACTCACCGCTATGCAGTGGCGCAAAGTCACCCAGCTGGCTTTCATGGTTAAGGTGGGATTGGAATTCACGGTCTCCTGGTGATTGGCCCACAGTCTACCAGCCAAATTTTATGCCTAAAGTGGGACTGGAACTCACCATCTCCTGGTTTCTAGATCTCCACCTTAACCACTACACCAATTCATATTGCAAGCATAACTTAAGCAAATATGACTTACTAGCAGTTTGTGCTTTCAGACATATAGATCTCCTTTGTCTAATCAGATGTAAGGTTTTTAAGTGAAATGTGGAGCTATCATCTTTAGGCAATAAAACAGTCCTTCCTTCCTTCCTTCCTTCCTTCCTTCCTTCCTTCCTTCCTTCCTTCCTTCCTTCCTTCCTTCCTTCCTTCCTTCCTTCCTTCCTTCCTTCCTTCCTTCCTTCCTTCCTTCCTTCCTTCCTTCCTTCCTTCCTTCCTTCCTTCCTTCCTTTCTTTCTTTCTTTCTTTCTTTCTTTCTTTCTTTCCTTCTTAGTATACATTCCTGGCCATACTAACTCTTGATTAATTGTTTTCTACAGAAACCAAAGCCTAAGCCTAGACCATCTATCACAAAGACTACCTGGGAGAGCAACTATTTTGGGGTGCCTCTGACCACTGTAGTGACCCCAGAGAAGCCCATTCCCATTTTTATTGAGAGATGCATCGAATACATTGAAGCAACAGGTAAGCAAGAAAGCAGTGTTTTAATGGTTAAAGTTGGTGTTTAAGGCGAGTAGCAGCCAGAGAGTGGCAGGGCCACATTGCTTAAGTGGACACACCCGGGTCTGTCAAAATGTGGGGGGTTTCCTTTTTTTTAAAAAGTGTGATATGCCTATTTCAATGACAGATCCTTGGTGCTCTCTGAGGTTGGTTGGGTTCTTGCAGACATTTCATTCCCTAAACTAGGTAACATCATCTGTCCAACTAGTTTGGGTAGTGAAATGTCTGCAAGAAACTGACCAAGCTCGGAGAGCTTCAAGGATGTCACATTTCAATACTTTACAGATATTCTTCTTTATTGGTACATGTTTTAAGACACACATTTCAGTTTTCATCTATTTCCTTCTTTATAATGAAGGGAAACCACTACTTTTTTAAAAATCATGGGCAGAGGTGCTCTGTGGGGTACAAAGTGAGGAAATGGGGCCACTTGTGGCTCTGGAACCATGGGTTGTCCACTTCTGGCTGGAGATCCCAGCACTGTTTCGGAGACGGTTGATTTAGGATTATTATCCTGAGGTTGCGGTCCTTGGTAATACAGAGGAAATCTCGGAGTGTCGTTCTGCTTCAGTTTCTCATTCTTTCAGAGCAACTTCGTAATTTTTGGTTGCTGAAATTGTAGAGTGTGCTCCCCTTCGGCTAAATGGTGATAATGCTCATACAGTTAAGGACAAAATCAGGAGCTCCTAATTGGCAGGGTTTTTTTTTTCCTGTTTCTGCCTCACTTCAGGTTCTCACAGCCTGCAGTGATGGAGCAAAATAAAAGGGTTTTTATCATCCTTTGTCTTGTGAGCAAATAACACACTATTAAACAAAAACCACTAGGACACCTACTGCCTGCCTAAGCAGAAGAAATAAAAAATGAATTCAGGACAGGAATAAATCCGAAAGTCTCAGCACGCTGGTTAGGAGACCGAAATGATTTGTCCACGTAACTATTGAATGCAGTTTAAGCTAAAACTGCTTGGGAGACATGATGTATTCTGGTAGGAATTGAACTTGGACTTCAAAGTATTCTGTGGATGTGGCTGCCTTCCCTTGGTTAATTATGTAGAGATAACCTTTGAACTGCAGGAGAGTTTTAGGCAATTGCGTCTTGCATCACTACACCTGTTCTTTGCTGATTCTTACTGGTGTGTCACGCAGGTAGAAAGCTCTTTTGATGTTATCCCAAAAGCTGCAAAACTCTTTGGAGAAGGGGGGGGGATTCATTCAGCTGTGTTTATTACATTAAATAAATGGACTTACACTAAATAAACAAAAAAAATTAACTATAATAATTATTTGAATTGCATATAGTTAATTTTTTTGCATTGGCTCTTGGAACTCCATGAATAAAATGGGACATGCTGCATTTTTGTGAAGGCTTAAACCAATTGTAAGGGCCTCTCCCCTCTAAGTGATAAGTCTTCCAAATTTCTTTCCTTATCAGCTTTCCTCTTTACTGCATCAATAATTGATAGTCGTGTCTAACCGTGGAGGTTCAAACAGAATATGAATCTTTTTATCCCTTGCAGCTACAGCAGGTGAAATTGGATAGCATCTGCCAGCTGCTTAATTATTTAACTATTAGCCAGGTTGATCTGGAAACCTTAAAAGACATCTTTGCATTGCATATGCATATCCCCCCGTAGGATAAACGCTTGGCAACCCTCAGGGTAAAATCGCAAAGCTGACTTTTGGCCACGGAATATTTGCTCTTATTTCTAGAGAAAATCAGAATTTCAGATTAGTTATTTGGATTGAAATTTTGTTTTGCTTTTGAGCCTGGTTCTCACTGGCTCCTAAGAGCTTAGATCTTGACTGCCTTCATTTTGGGGCACGAGTAGTATTTGCTTGTGGCTTGGAGGGGCTGTTTGTTAAGATCACTCGTTTGATTGCTGGATGAAGTTCCCGTTTGCTAATCTGTCAGTTTAAAAGCAAAGTTGCAGGTACTCTTGGTTGCTGCTAATAAATTGGATGTTCTTGGGGGAAACCAAACAGCAGCCAGCGTTCTGCTTAAGTGTCTGTTGAGGGCATGAACATACCTAACACACAACTTTTCAGTGCTCTGTTCCCACCAAAAGGGAATAAAGACAAACTGAGAATGAGGTTCAGGTAATCCTTGACTTATAATATTTCATTTAGTAACCGTTCAGAGTTATGACAGCACTGAAAAAAGGGACTTGCGACCATTTTTCACATTTATGACTGTTGCAGCATCCTCATGGTCATGTGACTTACATTCAGATGGTTGGCAACTGGTTCATATTTACGGTGGTTGCCCTGTCCCCGGGGGGGGGGGGGATCCCGTGATCTCCTTTTGCGACCTTCTGATGAGCAAACTCAATGAGGAAGCCAGACTCACTTAACAACCATTATTAGCTGCAGTGATTCACTTAACAACTGTGGCAGGAAAAGTCGTAAAATGGGGCAAAACTCACTTAACAAATGTCTCACTTAGCAACATAAATTCTGGGCTCATGTAAGAGTGTCAAAATATTTGTTTTTCACTTTAAAAATGGCCTGTCTCTGTCTATTAAAAGAGATGTAATGAAATTGCCTCGTTTTGCACTTCTCATTTTTTACACTATTTCTATATAAGGTATCAATCAGTTGAACTGAGCCTGGATTATATTGAAAAACTATCTTTAAAGTTAGACTGAGAATAGGAAGGAGGAAATGAAAAAGTAAAAATGTAGCATTTGTGGAATTAATTTAGTGAGGTCTTTCCCCCCCCCCCCGAAATAAAAGAAGGAATTTTACTAGAGTGGTTGGCTCATCAAGCATTACTTAGTATGATGGCCATGACTCAACATGGTGAGTTTGGGCTTAGTTAAACAAAGGAAACATTGAGGTATTTTTCAAAGCAATCTTCCAAAGTTCACATGGTTACCATCTGCAAATGTCTTGGAGAACTTGGCAATGCAACTGGAATTCAGTGCTCTGCAATGCCATAGAAAGATTGGGCTGCAATCATGAACAGCATGGAGAAAATTTAACGGGTGACTTTCAAACCCTGGTTTATCAACATGTGTGGGATCGCAAACTCTGTTTTGCTCTCTCCCTAAACTTGTCTGTAGTTTGATTGACCCATAGTTTGGCATTTTGTGAACTTTGGCACAACGATCAATCATTGGAGGACAAGTTTCTGGATCAAAGCTGTCAGGTCCCACCATAGTCTTTGGTATCTACATGGGGGCATGAGTAGGGCACCAACTTTCAAATCACCTTTGAGTAGCAATAAGAATATAACAGAGTTGGAAGGGACCTTGGAGGTTTTCTAGTCCAACCCCCTCCCCTGCTCAAGGAAGAAACCCTATCCAAATCTCTTATTAAAAATTTCAAGTGTTGAAAGAACACAACTTCTGGAGGCAAACAGTTAAATTTCTCCTAAGTTCCAGGTTGCTTCTCTCCTTGATAAGTTTCCATCCGTTGTTTCTTGTCCAGCCTTGCAGTGCTTTGGAGGATAGGTTGACCCCTTCCTCTTTGTGGCTGCCCCATCTATTTTAGAAGATAGCTAGGCTCAACACCAAGCAACTTTGAGGTCCAAAATCTAATCAATTCGATCAGTTTATTGTCGCTGCCATCCTGGAAGACCTTCTGCCAGGGGCCAGTGCCTCCAAACCTCACCAACTCCATCCTTGTGCACCAGCTGTTCCTTTGCAGCTCAGGATTATTTTCAATTTTCCCAAGGTGGCCCCATTTCTCTTTACAAGTTGCACTGTTGCTCCAAATCATGGTTTGGATTTTTAAGGCATGATTATGAAAATGCTGGCTAGGGAATTGTGGGAGTTGAGGTCCACACGTCTTAAGGTTGAGAATCATTGGTCTAGAAATTGCTGTAACATCACTCAGAATCTAAGCCTCTGTCGTTAATCACAATGCCAAAATAATGAAACTTGCAACTGAAGTTCCAGCCTTTCATCTGTGGCATGCACACCTGTAAAGGACCAACAGAAACAGGGTTCCGCTGAGAAACGGCGCAGATTTAAAGCAGTATGATCTCTTGGAGCTGATCCGATTCTTTGCCTGGCAGGAGAACAGTTACACTGTCATCTGTTGTGTTTGACAATTGCTCTGCCCTTGTGAGGACACCGACACATCCGAATGTGAACCCGCGAGGAATTTTTTTTTTGCTACCTGATAGCAAAACACAGAGGATAAACAATTGGACTGGCAGGCCCAGGGAGGTTGTGAGAAGTTCCTTTTTCCCCAGTCCCCAATAATCATCACGTTTTTATGTGGCTTCCTTGGATCTGTTAGGATTGAAATCAAAGAACAGTAGCTCTTCAGGGTAGAAGGGTTGCACTCACGTCGGCCCAAGCAAGAGCTGTTGACCTCCGAAAAGGAGCTGGCATTTTTATGAAGGCCTCATCAGAATTTCAGCCCGCTGATGTCATGGACTTGGAATGTGGTAAGGCAAGAATAGATACCAGGGCACAGATTTAAATAATAATAATAATCATCAAGAGATTTGCAGAGTTTTAAGAATTGCTTCAAAGTGGTGGTTTTCAATTAAGAAGTTGCAGACTGGAAGGAAAACTAAATCCAGGTGGTTCTGTGGAAGGATTGTTTTACAATTTAACCATTTCTTTCTTTGAGAGTGGCATCAACTATCAAATGAATGGTGCAGTTGTACTGTAGAGGTTATGTAAAATCTCTCTTAATACCGAAACAAATTTTGCCTTCTAGGGCAAACATTGACAGCTTTAAGACATGTGGACTCCAACTGCCAGAATTCCCCAGCCAGCTATTCTGGCTGGGGAATTCTGGGAGTTGAAATCCACAACTCTTAAAATAGAGTTGAGAAACGCTCCAGGGTTAGATTTCAAGAAATCTATGCACTTCAGATCTCTAACTGAAAGTTAGCTTGTGTTTTTATTGATTTAATGGATTAGAGGAGGGAAAAGCCATATATATTGTCATATTGTATATTTTAAAATACTTTGATCACTGTACTTGAGCATAATTCGTTCCTTTATAGCACAATCTTTGACATATTTAATGCATTTAAATAATTCCTCTCCCCCATGGTAATATGTTTGACGTTGGCTAAATGCATTTCTGCTAGTTTCTCTGAAACTGAAGCTACCTACTTTCATGTTAATCATATTTCACACACATTTGAGGAAAAGTAAATTCTGTTTGTGCTGACAGATCTTTGATAGCAAATGGCACCTTAAAATGTTTCTAATTTAGTTACAGGCTTGGATCAATTAGACATTTCAATTTTTTTTCAGGAATATTTTTAATATTTTCTAACACTGCAAGAAGACAACTAAATATAGGACGGACATCGAACAGTGTTGAAAGGCTGATTATCTGTTTTCACAAATGAAATGTTTACAGAAAAACACAGATTTGTGATGCAGTTTATTGCCATATTTAGGCTAAAGTTCCTTGAAAGACATGATGTGGAAAAGAGCAGGCTATAAATGTATGCTTTGGGAATAAGCTAGCTTGCATCCTTGAGTTTTTGCTAGATGAGAATTTTGTTTGTTGAGATGGAGTCCACCTTGATTGGGATAAGCTGTTTTACAGCCATACTTTGACTGATATTCCCATTTTACGAAATGATAAACGAAGAGCTGAGCAACAACTGAGAAAAGAGTTGAACAGAAACGTGCAGATTTGTTAAGATTTTTAAAAATTGATGGTTATTATGTGTTTGCTTTTGAATGTTTTCTGCTGTTCCCGTTATAATGGAATAACAGAGTTTGAAGGGACCTTGGAGGTTTTCTAGTCCAACCCCCTGCTCAGGCCCATTGCAGACAAGTGGATGTCCAATGTCTTCTTAAAAACCTGCAGTAGCGGACTACACACAACTTCTGGAAGCAGGTTGTTCTGCTGGTTAATTGTTCTCACAAAATCCTCCTTAGTTCTAGGCTGGTTCTGTCTTTGATGATCTTCCATCCATTGCTGCTTGCTCTGCCTTCAGGTACTTTCAACCTACGCTGAAAACTTCCTATTCCTACCTCTTCCCCCCAATTTAAACTTTTATTTCCTTCTGTCAATCATTACCAGGGCAAATAACACTGGCTGTTAATTTGCATATACAGTAAAACAATTGTCCTTCCATCATCCAGCAGCGGCTATATTTGGAGGCCGTTTGCTGCCTGCAGGAAGGATGGGGAGGCATTGCTGCATAATGTTCAGCTTCTCACAATTGTCCCATTCTGAAAACGGCCACGTTCGATGGAATAACTCGATGGGACACTATGGGCTCCTCTGTTGAATAAAAGGGCAGTGGGGGGGGGGAGGAAGGCCTCCGTTCCAAGAGGCATTATTATATTTGTCTCTTCCACTGGCGGAAGCTCATTAGCTGCCCTGTGACAGCTTTGCTCTGGGCATGACTCTGATGAATGGAGCGTGTGGGCTGGTTACAGGAAGCCGCTGGGGATTGGCGACGTGGAAGAGGGCCTGCCTTCCGTCGGTCCTCTGGGTTCGTAGAATCCCATTCTGTTCGCCTGGCTGAAACCCGAACGGTTGCAGGAAGTGGGCCTGGCTGGTCTAGGGAAGAGAAGGACCAGGGGAGGCAGGAGAGCATCTTCCAGTATTTGAGGGGCTGCCCCAGAGAGGAGGAGGAGGGGGTCAAGCTATTCTCCAAGGCACCTGAAGGCCAGACAAGGAATAAAGGATGGAAACTGAAGAAGGAGAGAGATTCAACCTGGAAATAAGGAGAAACTTTCTGACAGAGCAATCAACCAATGGAACAGAAGTTGCCCTGGGAAGTTGTGGGAGCACCATCACTTGAGACTTTCAAGAAGAGAGTGGACTGCCCTCTGTCATAAATGGTGTAGGGTCTCCCGCTTGGGCAGGGGGTTGGACCAGATGACCTACTAGGTCCCTTCCAGCTAACACTGAGCAAAGTGTAAACTTCAAAGGACGTTGCCTTAAAAATGATCCGTGACTCCAACTGGGCTCTCAAGTGAACGTGCACAAGGCTGTTAGGGCCCTGCCCCAATGTCCCTTGGTCTCTGTGCAGGGGGTCCTGGACTTACAGTTGTTCATTTAGTGACTGTTCTAAAATTAAATCAGCACTAAAAAGAAGTGGCTTATGACCGTTTTTCACATTCAACGATGGTTGCAGCATCCCTCTGGTCACGTGATCAAAATTCAGACGCTTGGCAACTGACTCATCTTTATGACAGTCGCAGTGTCCTGGGGTCACGTGATCCCCTTTTTGCGACTTTCTGACGAGCAAAGTCAGTGGGGAAGCTGGGTTCACTTAACAACCATTATCAGCTGCAGTGATTCACTTTACAACTGAGGCAATAAATAAAATAGGGAGAAACTCACTTAACAACTGTCTTGCTTAGCAACAGAAATTTGGGGTTCAATTGGGGTCATAAGGCGAGGACTACCTGGGGTGTGAAGGGACAATTTACTGTGTGTAATTTTAAGTCCAAATTAAACCCTGGGAAATTGCATTCATGGTTTCTTGTATAATAAGTATTTTGGATTGCCACTGAAGGGGTCGGTTGCCTATATCTTGCCTGTTTGTGAATCAGATGTGCATCTATCAACAAAGAGGCTTGTTTTTGGCACAGAAACAGGGCTATTGTAATAGCTCACCTACTGTTCTCAGTACACAACGCCTGCCTAGTTTTGTGTGTGACAAGGATTGAGTGTAAAACAGGATTTTATAACATAAACATGGAAGTGGATTGCAGGAAATATTACTAAACATTGCTTTCTCACTGCACCAAAGCTGAGAGTAGCGCTTGCAATCGATGGTATGATTGGAAGGAAGCTACTTCTGGCTCGGATTTGATGGCCATTTTTGTTCCTCCTGGGTGTCTCTAAGACCCCTGTATTCCTTGCTGGCTCCGGTGAAGCCCCTGTTCCAAAACCTGCTTGTTTGCTATGTACAGCTGTGCATAATCTGGTCTTTCAGAAAACCCCTGCCTCATTTTAATTCCTTACATGGGTGGGCATCTTTGCCTATCAACCAGGGATTAATTGCATAATTGCAAGTGGCAGTTAGGAGTTTTTAAAGCCATTGGGGATCTCTGTCCTCTGAATCAATCTTGCAGACTCTCCTGTTTGTAATGTACCTTCCTTGAATGGGAGATAGGCAGCCCTTTGCGTTTCTCTCGAGTAGACTTCTTGGAAAGCAGCAATCCAGATTTGAAGATGCTAAGATGCTGAATTGCTCACCAACAGGTAGATTGATGAAAACCTTCCTGCGGGTACCAAGAAGGATAATTTGTGTCCTTCTCCTGGTTTCTTAGCTTTATGGTGGCTTCCAGATTTCCACGCCAGCTTTCTTTCCACTCAATGCCTTCTTGTTTAAAAAAAGAAAACCATTAAACTTTCTTGAACTTAAAATAACCAGGCACTCTGAGATTTATGCGTCAGGCTTTCTCGTAAGCATGTAATCTTTACTTCAGGCCCAGTAAGATAAACCAAAACAGAAAAAGCAGGGGAAGAGAGTCTGTTTGCTAAACACCAGATGAGATTCTGGCACAGGCAAGTTTTAAACCAGAGCCAGGTTGTTTAATCGCTTTCTTTGGGAAGAAAATGCTCCCATATTGAAGTAGATACAGGTAATCCTTGATTTATGACCACAATTGAGCCCCAAACTTCTGTTGCTGTAAGCAAGGCCATTGTTCAGTGTGTTTTCCCCATCTTATGACCTTTTACCACAGTTATTAGAGAATCATGTGATTGTTAAGTGAGAATCTGGCTTACTCCATTGATTTTGCTGTTGGAAGCCGGCTGGGAAGGTTACAAATGGTGATTGCATGACCCTTTGATCATGTGACCACGGGGAACGCAGCAGTGGTTGTAAGTGTGAAAAACAGTCATGTCTCTTAAGTGCTGTTGTAACTTGGAATGGTCACTAAACGAACTGTTGTAAGTCGAGGACTGCCTGTAATCACAGAGGCACTGTCAAAGTAGTTGGTGGACCTATATTTTTAGCACTTGTGCTTTGGATTCTGATACTTACAGTGACCAGGTGTTTCATTCATACCACCCTCTCCCCACCCTCAGGTTGCAAAAAAAACCCCGCCTTAGCCATTCATTGCAGGTCATTTATAGCCCCTTGTAATTAGGAAATATAATTTCAACCCATTTCTGCAGGGGGTTGAGGTTAGGACCAGGGTTCTAGTAATTATACTTTTAGCTATCATTATCTCCCCACAGCATCTCGGAGCAATTAAAATCCACCACAAAGGTATCCTATAAACCAGGGGTCTCCAACCTTGGCTCCTGGAAGCCTGGCGGACTTCAACTCCCAGAATTCCACAGCCAGCTTTGCTGGCTGTGGAACTCTGGGAGTTGAAGTCCGCCAGGCTTCCAGGAGCCAAGGTTGGAGACCCCTGCTATAAACAGTTACAGCCTCACGGTTGTACGTGATAGAGAAAAGCAGAAAGGCAGAATGTTACTCATCGCCGTTTCTACCTCAGTTTGTTTTTCTAGTTATAACCTCCGCTGCTGGTTTATTTGCTCTGGAGTTCTTTCTGCCTTTTTAGCAATTTAAAAGAGCTTTAGTAGTTGGAAGGAACCAAGGGACACTAATAATGATTGAACTGCTGGCAGTGGGCAGAGTTAGCCTGCCATGCTCACTTCCCTTGAATTTTAATACAAGATCACACTTTCCTCAGTGTTTTGGGGTCTTTGGTGCTCCCTGAGCTCTTGCAGACCTTTCATTACCCAATTAAGTAACCTTATCAGTGCTGGAAGGGAGGAGAAGGACTGTGGGGTCCTTGGTGCTTTGTGAGCGTGGTTGTTTCCTGGCAGATGTTTTATGACCCAGATTATCATTTCTAGAAGGAGTGGGGGGAGGACGAAAGGACTGCGGGGGTTTGGTGCTCTCTGAGCTTTCTTGCAGACGTTTCATGACCCAAAATAGGCAACCGCATCAACGCTGGTGCATTCATGACTCTGTCCCCGTCTCTGCTTTCAGTCTTCCAGCCAGTATTTCTTTCCTGGTAATGCAGTCTTTGGAGTTGCCCTTTCCCTCTGCTCTAATCTTTTCTCTCCCCTTCCACTCTCCTCCCTCCCCACCAGGGTTGAGTACCGAAGGGATCTACCGGGTGAGCGGAAACAAGTCCGAGATGGAAAGCTTGCAGCGGCAATTTGACCAAGGTAGGACCTGCAGCCTCTGCGCTCTTACCTGAGAAGGGAGAAGCCGTTCAGGAACGCAGTCATGGTTTGCGGGGAGGCGGATTATGGGGGGTGGGGTGGGTGGGTGGGGGGACTCTTGATTTTAACTTTTTTTTCTGGAAGGCCAACCAGCCCGGAGACAGAGGCACCTCCAATGGGAGGCCATTCCAGAGGGCCCCCTTGCTGAAGCCCCCTTACGGAAAAACACGGCTCCCGGGTCCCCCCACCACCACCACCAAAGTGGGGGACAACCTGCTGCTTTTCCCAGCAGGATCATAACACACAGGGAGTCCTTGACTTACGACCACAGTTGAGGCCACAATTTCTGTGGCTAGGTGAGCTTTGCCCCCGTTTTACAACATCGGTTGCTGCAGTTGTTAAGCGAGTCATTGCAGCTGTTTAGTTAACAACACCGTTGTTAAGGGAATCCGGCTTCCCCATTGACTTTGCTCATCAGAAGGTCACATAAGGCGACCACATGACCCCGGGAGCTCTGCGACGATCATAAATATGAGTCAGTTGCTGAATTTTAATGACATGACCAAGGGGAGGTTGCAGTGGATGTAAATGTGAAAAATAGTCATAAGTCATTTTTTTCCAGTGAGATAACTTTGAACAGTCACTAAATGAACCCTTTGTAAGTCAGGGACTGTCTGTAATTGGAGAGATTCTGGAGAGATTCTGGTCTTAAGAGATAGCAATAGCCCTTAGACTTATATACCGCTTCACAGTGCTTCACAGCCTTCTCTAAGCGGTTTTTACAGAGTTGGCCTCTTGCCCCCAACAATCTGGGTCCTCATTTTTCCCACCTCGGAAGGCTGGAAGGCTGAGTCAACCTTGAGCCTGGTGGGATTTGATCTGACAAATTGCAGGCAGCCGGCAGTCAGCAGAAGGAGCCTGCATTACCCCACTCTAACCACTGCACCACCTATATCTTCCTTTCGATAAAAAAAAATGTTTAATTTTGTATTACATTTGCGCTGCATTCCACTCTCAAAGTGTCAAGGGAAATGAGTGGCCACTAGGGTCCCTCTTTTAAATTGTCCAGCCTTTGAAGTAACTTTTTAGCTCCCCCCCCCCCGCTTCTGCTGGTCTTTCCTTTGCAGTTCTTTGATAGTCAGGCTTAACCCCTGAATCCTCTCCTCGCAGATCACAACCTGGACTTTGCTGAGAAGGACTTCACTGTGAACACTGTGGCTGGAGCCATGAAGAGCTTCTTCTCCGAGCTGCCAGATCCTCTGGTACCCTACAACATGCAGATTGAGCTGGTGGAGGCCCACAGTGAGTAGGATGTGCCCACCAGCCACCAAGGCTGCCGGCCTCTCTTAGAATGCCAAAGGGAGAGACCCCTCGTGCTCATTTTTGAAACAGAACCCACAAAGAGGACTAGCGACACTTGCTTAAGAGCTGTTGAACTTCCAAATTGCGTGTGTCCTAGAATGTTGTTGCCGGAGAGCAGAGGTCTTCAAGCTTGGCAACATTCAGACTTGTGGCCTTCAACTCCCAGAATTCTCCAGCCAGCTAGGCCTGCTTTTCCCTCTCTCTCTTCATCTCCTAAAGTGGAGAGAGATTTCAGAGGAAGGGATTACAAGAGAGCAAGTTATGCCGGCTGGGGGATTCTGGGAGTTGAAGTCCATAAGTCTTAAAGTGGCCAAGTTTGGGGACCCCTGCCGTAGAGCGATGGGAAACGAAAACAGAATGGAAAACGGACGGCTGAAGCAGCATCGTCTAAGCCAGGGGTCTCCAACCTTGGCTCCTGGAAGCCTGGCGGACTTCAACTCCCAGAATTCCACAGCCAGCTTTGCTGGCTGTGGAACTCTGGGAGTTGAAGTCCGCCAGGCTTCCAGGAGCCAAGGTTGGAGACCCCTGGTCTAAGCTTTCCCCTGCTTTCTTTATTATCTTGGTTAATCCACTCAGAATTCTGGGAGTTGAAGTACCACCACCCACCTTAAAGATGCCAAGATTGAGAATCCCTGGTCTGGGAAACCTCTGTTCTGTTTTCAAGCTGCCCTACCAATGTTGAAGTCCAAACAGACCCTCCACCCTTTTTTCCCCCTTTGAGCCAGCAATGCCGCTGTTGACAATCCTGAATTTCACTGCAGATGCACTTAAAATTGTCGGAGCTCCAAATGGCTCTTTAAATATTTAACTGTGTGGTCTATCTAAGTGGGATTTGGCGTCTCTGCTTTAGAAGCCGTCTCGGAGGGACTCCTGACAAAAGATGCCTTTTGCTTTGGTTGCTGTAAAAGATGCCTTTTTTTTTTTTTTAAATTAAAAAAAAAAAAAATGAAGCTCAGAGCGCTGTCCTCTCCAGTGATGGATTCACCCAGTGAGGTTGGTGCACTTTTAAAAGAAAAAACTGCAGAACAGAAGCAAAGGCTCCCGTTGACTTAAGGAGCTGGCTTCTTCCGCACGCAGCCTCTGGTAATATTTATTGTGGCTGCTGCCACAGACATCTTTAATGCAACCCTTTCAAACAAAAATCAGGGAAGTGTGATTTAACTTTATTACCGTCAACATCTTGGGCTATTATTGTAAGGTGTTAGCAAGTACAAATTAAAAAGCCAAGATGTGATAAGTGGAAGAATTCACTATCATGCTATCAGTGCAGATAATAAAATACCAAGGAACCTAACTATTAAAGCGAATTAACAGGGTCATAAATAAAAATGCAAACGTGTATGTGCTAATACTAGGCTGCTAAGCAAAGTGCTGTGTGTGTGTTGTGTTTCTTCCATTGTGTCTTGATTCTGGAGGCGGCCTTGGCTAGTCCCTGCAGTTTTCTTGGCAAGGTTTTCCAGAAATGGGCTGCCATTTGCCTCCTCCTTAGGGCAGAAAGAAAATGACCGGCCCAACATCACCCAGCTGGTTTTGTGCTGAAGGCCGGACTATGCCTGGCTCAAAGCATTACATCACTCCAAACAAAGCAACGTGCCTCCTGCAGAAGGGGTGAATTCTCCAACACTGGAAGTTTTTAAGGAGAGACTGGACAGCCATTTGCCTGAAATATGGGATAGGTTTCCTGGCTAAGCAGGGGGTTGGACTAGAAGACCTCCAAGGTCCCTTCCAACTCCATCATTCTGCATCAGTTTCTATATTATACCTGGGTTTTTCTGTGAGCGCTTGGGAAGGCTTGGTTACTCCAAGGACCGCTGAAAAGCTGATTTCCCCCTTCCTCATTTAAATAGAACGGATTTCATACAACGTGAGGCTTTTACCACGGAGTTAGCCCAGTTCCACGTCAGTTCAGTCTTGCCAGCAATTTGGAGTTCTTGGGATTTGGGGAAGGAAAATGCAAAGAAAGTTGTCTGATAAATGTAGGTTTATGGTACCTGATACCCCTCGCAGTAGTTTTTGGGGAAGGAAATTAATTTTAACAGCCGTATGTTCCTTGTAATCTTCAGCAGATTTGGCCGAATAAACTTCTCGGGTGTTTTGATTGCTGTTCTGTTTGTAAGGCTTTAGTATTAACAGCTGGCCGCCTTAGCTTGCCCCCTTCCCTAGAGCAACTTTGTAGGGGCAACCCTGGCTGATGTTTGGGGGGGGGGAGATGGGGGCGTGGGAGAGGCCGGGGTAAGCAGGTTTATTCCCTAAGCAGGAGCTGCTCCTGGCTCCAGCTGGATGAGCTCCGAGGGCAAAAAGAGCCTCTCCATCTTCTTCCTTTTCTCCACTTCCACAGAGATCAACGACCGAGAGCAGAAGCTGCAGGCGCTCAAAGAGGTGCTGAAGAAGTTCCCCAAGGAGAATTACGAGGTCTTCAAATATGTCATCTCTCACCTGAACAAGTAAGCGGCCCCTGGCTCCTCCTGCCCCTCCTCCTGAGGTGGGCTGGAGCCCTTGCCCAGGGGGAACCCCTTCCCCGACATGGTCCTCCTCGGCCCTTCTTTTTCCCGGGGCCGTTGTAACTTTAAACAGTCACTAAGTGAACGATCGTCCCGCAGTTGGGACTCTGCGTCCCCAGTTCCTGAGCTGCCCAGAGCGGGAGAGCGGGGGTTGCTCTGGCAGGGGAGGGGACGAGGGGGCAGCTCTTGCCTCCCGTGCCTGACCCCCCGGGGCTTCTCCCCCCCCCCCCGGCCCTTTGTGCTTGCAGAGTGAGCCACAACAACCGCACCAACCTGATGACCAGCGAGAACCTCTCCATCTGCTTCTGGCCCACCCTCATGCGGCCCGACTTCAGCACCATGGACGCCCTGACCGCCACCCGCATCTACCAGACAATCATCGAGCTCTTCATCCAGCAGGGCTCTTTCTTCTTCTACAGCCGGCCCATCGTCGAGCCCCCCGGCGCCACCCCCAGCTCCCCCTCGGCCCTGCCCGTCAGCACCCCCTTCCTCTCCTCCACGCCCGTCCTCGCCCAGCCCTCCCCGCCCCAGACGCCGCCCCCCTCGCCCCAGTCCCCTCTCCAGTCCCTGCTCCCACCGCCCCTCCAGGCCGAGCAGCACACACTGTGAACCCAGGCCGGGTCAGGAAGCAAGGCCCCTCCGTTGTGACGCAGAGCACGAGATGACCCGCCCCGGCGCCTCCGGGCCCGCCCTTCGCCTCCAGACTTCTGTTGGGCACCTTGGACCCCTCTGGAGCCTGGCTCGGCCTCGGGGCTGGCCTGGGAGGGCACCCTGGGGGTCCCAAGCAGGAGGAGGCGGCTAGAGAGTCTGGAGCCCCCTTTCCACCGGGATCTCCTCGGACCCAAGCAAGCGAGGCCGGTTTAGGCCGGTTGGGGCGCTGGACCCGCTGCCTCCTGGGCCTCCCTCCGTGCGTGGACAGAGAGGACTGTGAAGCCAGAGGGGGCCTCCTCCCCTCCATCCCCCCTCCCTCCCCAAGCACATTCCAGGAAGGACGGAGGCCTCTCCTGCAGTGCTGGACATCTCCCCTCCCGGGTCCAGCCCCTGGACAGCGGCTCAGAAGGAGAGCGGGGCCCACTCGACTCAAGCGAAGGCTGCCTGTCACGTCCCCTTGGCCGGAACGTCCGGGGGTGGGGGGGGAGGAGGAGGAGAAAGAGTGTGGCGCGTTGGTGGCCGGCAGTTTCTTGGGCAGGGCAGGGCCACCTCCCTGGCCGTGTTGTCTCCGTAGGGCAAATCATGGCATCTCCCTCACCCGCCTCTTCCCCTCCCTCCCTCCCTCCCTCCTTCCCTCCCTCGCCCTGGAAGGACATTGGTGTTAGCACTTAGCAGAGGAGGGGAGGCACATGTCCATTTGCAAAGAAGCTTCGCTGTTTGGTGGCTGGGCCTGGGCTTGGACTCCTTTGGAACCCTACGTTGACAGAAAGACTGTTGTGCGTTGTGCGTGCGTGTGTGGGTCTGCTTGGGAGCAAGTGGGCAGAAGCATTGCTGGGGCGAACCTGTAGGCGTCCTTTTCTTTCACCCTCCCTCCCTCCTCCCTCCCCCCCAGCCCCTCCCTGGAAAGTGGGGCAAAACAAGGCAAGTGACGAGCCTCTGGGAGGAAAAAGGGGGGGTGGGAAGAAGGGGGAAGAGGGTTGCCCCTCTTGGGGCAGTTCAGGGGTTGCTGCCCTGCCAGGAAGATGGCAGCCCTGCCCTGGGAGGAGAGAGAGGCTGAGCATGGGGAACGCTTCAGACCCCTGGGCAGAGCCGGTGAGGCCGGAGGGATGACCCCGAGTTCCTGCCGTGGTGCCCTTTTCCTTGGCACCTCCCCAAGCGGCGGCTGTTCCATGTGTGGCCGGCCCCTGGGGGCATCTCTTGTCCTGGAAGCCTTCAGCGGGGCCTGCCAGCCCTTCCCCCTGGGGGCATCTCCCTCTCCCTAGCCCAAGGTTGGCACCAAGCCGGGGGGGGGGGGTGGACTCTGATTTGGGAAGGAGCTGCAGGCGAACCACTCGGGAGGAACCGGCCAGCGTTTCGGTGCCAGGGATGCGAAGGGGGTTGACTGTGTATCAGCAGTGCCTGGCAAAGTGCCCTGTTTGTGTGTGTGTCTTCTCTGGGTGTGGGTGTGTGAGGGCGTGCGAGGGGCATAGTTGTTCTCATCAACAGGGCAGTTTTAACTGGAGTTTCCACGGTACCACTGGGAGGGGGGGAGGGCGGGGGAGCGATCCCTAGGCCATCCTCACTATCTTTTCGCACTTTAAAATGAAACCTGTGGTTTATTGCTGTTTTTAAGCCTTTTCAAGGATACGTGTGTTACATTCATTGGGTGGGAGTGAAATTCCGGTCCTTCTCCCACCCTGCCCATCCCCCCCCCAAAGTCTCTTCCACTTCCATTCTGCTTCCTGGTATCCAGAGCTCCCCCTCCCCCCGCTCCTCCTCTCTTCCACAATCTCTCTCTGTCTCTCTCTTATAAATAAGCTGAATTATGTACTCCTTATTTTAGAACCACATTTAAAAGTTGTATCTGTGTCAGAATCGTGTGCTTTGAAAGCCCCTCTTGGCAAGCATTCCTCCCTCCTTTTTATAACTCTCACCGCCTTTAGTGTAAATAATGGGAAACGGTTTTGTTTCTGAGACTCTGACAAGGACTAAAACGGCCCACCTCCCCTCCCCTCTGCCTGCGCCAGGTGAAAAAAACAAAAACGGGTCAGGAGGCCCAGAAGGCTGGGGGAAAAAATCCCCTCCTGACCACCTGAGCTGCAGCCTTTGGGCTGTGGATCCCAATGGGGGGCTGACATGGGCGGCGGTTGGGGGCTTCCCTCCCCCCCCCCGGGACAGGGCTTCCCTTTGGCACACGTCCAGTGCCGCTGTGCCTTCTTTGCGAGTGTGCTAAAAACCACCACGACCATCACCCTCCCTGAATTGCTATAGCAGCTCTTGAAATCTGGGCCGGCAGCCTCCTTTCTTCTGCCCTTCGGCCTCTGGCTTCAACACCCAGCCCAGAGCTGGAACATTGGCAGGAGAGAGGAAGGACCGGAGGCTGCTTGGCCCATGCAGGTCAGCCTGTGGCCTTAAGATCACAGGAGGGGGGGGCAGTTTCCCAGGTGTCTGAACCACCATAGGAGCATCCCTGCAGGGTGGCAGTTGCTTCCTTCGCCCATCGCCATTCCCTCTTCTTGGACCAGTTGGCATTGCACGGCCCTTGAACTGGGCCAGGTGCCTCCAAACAACCCACCTACCTTTTCAATTCCCGGGGCCTTTTTTTTTTTAAATTCTTTTGGCTGCACCTGTCTCGTCCAGAGGCGATGCGCCTTTCCCCCCTCTCCAGAGGACGGGTGGCCATCAAACAGGGTTGCTGCCGGCTGCCACTGAAACCGTCCTTTCTTGGTCCCTCTTCTGCTGAGGGCCGGCTTTTCCATCGCCCTCCCGTCCCCAAGAGGGTGGCAGTGCCTGTGGATTCCGCCGTGCGCCCTGGACTAATCCCCCTTGTGCTTTTACAGACACGACATGCCCTGCCACCGCGGCCTTGCTCCCTTCGAGCGCACGGCTGGGCTCGGTTCTTTGGCAGCAAGGGGCACCCAGCAGGCGGGTGGGTCTCCATTCCTTAGGAAGGCCCCTCGTTTTCCCCCTTGCCCCGTGGAAAACCAGGAGCGCCTTGAGGCTCTCCAGCTCTGGGTCACCCCCCCAGCCCCCAAATGCAGGCTCTCGGGCTGGGCTATGTTTTGAAAGCCTTGTCTCAAAAAAGGAAAGTTCTGAATCATTTGCCCTTCGGTGACTTAGCAGTTCAAAGTCTCCCTTCGCTTTTCTTTTAATTTTCCTAGAAGTGGATCACTTCTGACTTTGGTTCCCCCCAATTGGTTCTCTAACCCCTAACCCAGAAGGTCAGTTTGTCCCCAGCTCATCTGGTCAGTATTCTTCAGAGGTCCCATTGGGGGAACACATTGCCCCTCGCTGCTCCTCTTGATCGGCCGTAGTCTAACTTAGGTCAAATCCCCTCCCTTCCCTTTTGGTAAAATGGAAACACAACAGAGATACTGTATTCCAGATGTAGTTTAAAGCAGGGCGTAAGTTATTGTTTTAAAATAATCTTAATTTTTCCCCCCCTATGTATATTAAAAAAAAAGCCACAACCATTTCTGAAATTGTATGGAAATAAAACTTCTGAAAAGTTGGATTGAGTTCTGCAGTCAGCTTCTCTTCCCCCCCCCCCTTGTATTTCCACATTGTAAAATTATCTCTATATATGTTGGATTAACATTTTAATTGAAGAAGACAATGATGAATGGTGACAAAACGTGGTAGTAGTTCCAGCTAAACCTGTGCCCCACCCCCCAAAAAAACACTCGAGAAAAAGCAAGCAAAAATTAGCGAAAAGACCTGTATGTAAAAAAGAAAAAGGAAAAAAAAGTATAATGGTTATTTCTCTGTATTTTTAGGAGCCGAACGACATCCTTTAGTTATTGGTGATAGACTATATTTCCTTTTTATGCTTCTATTAAGGACGTTTTTAACTCTTTGTGGTTCTTTCTCTTCCCCCTCTCTCTCAGCCCATCCAATTAGTGCATGAAATTGTTGAAATCTCTGGGCAAACAAAGAAAAGCTCCCCCTTTTTTGCTGAATTTAAACAGAAAAAAAAAAAATCATGTTATTTGCTACAGAGTATTGTATGTGTCTCAATGGGAATGGTGTAAAAACTTAAAGGCCTTATGTGATATGTATCATAGTTAATAAATCAATCTTGTTAAAAAAAAAGTGTTTTGTTTTTCCTGCTTGTCCTGCATGCTTTTGTGGGCTTCTCTTCAGTATGTCTCGATCTGGGCTGTGGACGATGGGTGGCAATGCAGGCTGGAGAATTCTGGGAGTTGAAGTCCACAAGTCTTAAAGTGGCCAAGTTTGGAGACCTCTGCTCTGGATGATATAAACCAGCTTGAACTTCAACTCCCACCAACACGGCCATCAGGGGAATTCTGGGAGTTGAAGTTCATAAGTCTTAAAAGTGGCCAAGTTTGGGGACTCCTGTTCTATAAGGAGGTTCAGTGATGACTTTAAAAAAAGAACAAAACTTTTACGCAATGTAGCTGCTGCCCTCCAGTGTCCAACTGATGCATTTTTAGCTTAAAGGCCATCTCTGCATCACCTTTACCTCTCCGGATAGGTGTTTATTTTTATTCAGATTTTTTAAACGCTGCCGCTCTGGTCAGTGCCAAACTTAGGAAACTCCAAAACAAGCAGTAAAAAAACCAAAATATCACAACCCTCTCCCGTTAAAGAGACCCCAATCGGGTTCAAAGCTTAAAGCAAAAGGGACACATTTTTACTGCTTTTCCGAAGGTCAAAAGGGAATTTAACTTCCTCAACCAGCAGCAGCAGTTTTAAACTTAGGATGCCGCATTTGGTTTGCCAAAGTTAAAACTAACCGGGGTTGGTCTTGTTTACATGAGTTTTTGCACATCTTTGGACTGCCAGTAAATTCTTGGGATAGATGTGTACAGGTGAACTCAAATGTAAACCCTGCGAATTAGAAAGCTGCAGAGTTTGAGGGAGAGGAAAGGAAATGAGAGGGAGGGGAGTACTCTGATCAGGACACCTCCCCCTCTATTGAAGCTGGGAAGGGCCTGTGTTTGTAAGCGCCTCTTCTTCTCTGTGTAATGACCCAAAGGGGCATGGCACAAACGCCACCCAGTCAGATAATCATTAGGAGTCCTTTTATTAGCTCCATTTTTGCCCCCAATGTCCAGGTTACGTTCTGGCTGGAGAAAAACTCTCCCAGGAACAGTCTTGGGCTGCAAAGAATCAAGTCCAAAACATGGTCAACAAAAACTGTAACTATAAGTCCAAACAAGGCAAGGGGAGGTAATTAGTTTGGCAGGGCAAGAGAAGGAATTCCAGATGTGGAGGAATGATAGTAATTCAACATGGTTGAGAGGATGTCAGGAACACAGATAAGCAAAGTCAACACAAGATAAACTCACTTTGCTGCCAGCAGCTGCCACACTCGGCATGCCTCTCTTTTAATCTCCCTTCCCAGCTGTGCCTAATGAAGGGAATCAGGGCCCTTTCCTCCCCTGTAAGCCACCCAACTCATGCTGCTCTCTTCTCCGTTCCTCCCTGCGTGCCCTAGGATGAAGAGGGGGTGGGCCTGGGTCTTCCTCTGAACTCCCTCTCCCTTGTTCTCCCTCTGCCAGTAAATTCTTGCACATCTTTGGACTGCCAGTAAATTCTTGGGATAAATATGTACTGGTGAACTCAAATGTAAATCCTTTCTCCTATGTACCCTGAGAGCATTTGTACCATAGACAAATTCCTTGTGTGTCCAATCACACTTGGCCAAGAAAGAATTCTCTTCTCTTCTATTATCTGCCTACCTACCCATCTATCCCCTGTGAATTATGAAGCTGCAGAGTTTTAGGGAAAGGAAAGGAAATGAGGGGAAGGGGAATAATCTTTGGTCAGGATCCCTCCGCGAGGTTGAGGCACGAACGCTGGAAAGGGCCTGCATTTGCAAGAGGTCCCTTCTTTGCTTTTAAGGTCCTTGCCAGGGCACCGAATTAATTTTGAGCAATTTGTGGGGTGCTCTCTGATCTTGGTGATTTTCTTGCAGATTTTAGTTACCCAAACTTGGTAACTGTCATCAATGCCCGAAACCCCACTCTTCACTAGCACTGATGACGTTACCTAGTTGGGTCATGCAAGGTCGGCAAGAAAACCACTCAACTCATTTCATCCCTGAGTTACAAATATGCTCCTTGATCGGTTGAATTAATTAGAAGGAAGCAGGAGCATCTGCAAGGGAGGGGTTGCCATATATAATAAAAAGACAAGGTTTCGGTAGGATGGCTGAACTTATTTGGGAAAGGAAGCCGAGGCAACTTCTCACATTCGTGGCTGCCAGCAAAACTCAAGAGATGACCTGGGACCAGATACCTGCCTCTTGCAGGTCAATGAGGACGAGGTTAGAATACAGGGGTCTTTCTGACCCACCTCAAACCCAAACAAAGGACAAATTCAGTGAAATGCCTTCCAATTAGCCGTTGACTTTCTGCTGCTGTTGAAAAAAAAATGTTCCAGTTTCACAGCTGAAATCCATCCTGGTTGCTTTTACTGATGGACTTGACCCCAGTTGACCATTTGTCAAAGCTGCTCCTTTGCTGGCTACTCCTCCCCTCACCCTACTCTCTTAGGATCCCCCTCCCCTTCCCCCATTTATCAATCTCAGCCAGTCCTGGTGATTTGCTCCAGTGAATGGCTTTTTAGTTAATTAAATATTTTGCTTTGGTAAAATTGCACCCAGCAATTAGGAAGCTTATATCCCTCTTTCCTCACCCCGATTCTCCACAGTCAATGGAGCTGGCCCCCATCCTTATGCTTCAGTGCACCAGAAAAAGGATGTGGTCACACATTGAAGCAGCTGCAACCCTATTATTAATATACCGCTCTGCCCACAAAATCATGGTGAGCGAAGTGGTTTGTTTAAGGGCATCCTGCCCATTTTATCGAACTCATCAGAGGGGCTCCGAAAAGACAGGACAAAATTCCTGCTTGTAGTCAACTCTTTGACTTGGCTAGTGAAGGATTAGAGTCTCTCCAGGGTTGGAGGAGAAGAATCTGAGCCGGAAGGCGGAGTTAAACATGTCATCAGTTGGGAGTCATTCTGCAAACACAAGTGACCCAATTCCTCCACCCCCCACCCCCCACTGACTGTGAATTCCCTTGACCCTTATCTAGTGCTGATTCAACTTAGTTAATCAGATTTTTGTATACAGATAGCATTTAAGGAGCCTCTGTGGTGCAGTGGTTAGAGTGCAGTACTGCTACAAGCTACTTCTGCAGCCAGTTGCCTACAATTTGGCAGTTCAAATCCCACCAGGCTGAAGGTTGACTCAACCTTCCGTCCTTCTGAGGTCAGTAAAATGAGGACCCAGATTGTTGGGGGAAAGAGGCTTACTCTGTCTTTCTGTCTTCCTTCCTTCCTTCCTTCCTTCCTTCCTTCCTTCCTTCCTTCCTTCCTTCCTTCCTTCCTTCCTTCCTTCCTTGTAGTTAGAATGCAGTATTGAAGGCTAATTCTGCTAATTTCCAGCAGTTTGATCCTGACCAGCTCAAGGTTAACTCAGCCTTCCATCCTTCAAAGGTCAGTAAAATTAGGACCCAGATTGTTGGGGGCCAGAGGCTGACTCTGTAAACCTTCCTTCCTTCCTTCCTTCCTTCCTTCCTTCCTTCCTTCCTTCCTTCCTTCCTTCCTTCCTTCCTTCCTTCCTTCCTTCCTTCCTTCCATGCCATTGTAACTTTGAATGGTCACTCCACACAAGCAAAGTACCAGCAAAGGAGGGGAAAAAACTCCAGAGAGGTTGCTGAGACAGGAAGTCTAGTCCTGCCAAGAATGTAATAAGGGTTAACGGAGAGGCAGTTTCTGTAAGCAACACCAGAATGTTTCCTTCCTGCCTTCCTTACAGGATTAGCCCAGTAATTTCTTCTAACAACCGGTTCTCCGAACTGCTTAGAATGTTAACAACCGGTTCTAGCAAATAGGTGCGAATCCCACCCCTGGTTGCAGTGCTCCCTAGGGGGAAGAGGTGTCAAACCCAAGGCCTACAGGGCAGATTTGGCCCATAGGATGCTTAGCTCTGGCCTGTGGAGCTAGGCTTGCAACAGCAAAGGACTGGCCTGTGGTGTCTCTGCCGGTGAAAACGGAAAAAGAAAAATAAGGAAAGAGGGGAAGGAAGAAGAAAGGAGGAGGAGAAGGAAAGGAAAGAGGAAGGAAAGGAAATGAGAAGGAAAAGGGAAGGAAAAAGGGAGGAAAAGGGAAAGGAAAGGAAGGAAGGAGATTATAATGAGAGGGAGGGAGGGAGGGAGGGTCTCAGAGAAGTCCTGCCTTAGCACTTGGCCACCACAGATGCCCCCAACACGAGTCCCGTGTCAGGCCCACCCCTGGCTCTCTCTGGTCAAGCACAACCCTGATGTGGCTCTCAATGAAATTGGGTTTGACCCCCCCAGCTCTAGAGAGTATAGAAGAGGACAGGCAGTATCACAACTTACAGACGTTCCGACGGTCCGAGGTTACACAGTTCCCTGAAAAAAAGTAGCTTATGGCCACTTTTCACACTCAGGACCATTGGGGCATCCCCTCGGTCCCATGGTTTACATTTGGATGCTTGCCAACGGGTTCCCATTTACGACGGTTGCAGTTTCCCAGGGTCATGTGATCCGTGTTATGACCTCCTGACAACCAGAGCCAACCCAATTTACTTAACAACCCCTGTGCCTCATTTAACGACTGCAGCGGTTCCCTTAACAAATGCAGCAAAGAAAAGCCACACAAGGGGGAGAAACCCACTTGACAAATGTCTGTCTCACTTAGCAACATAAATTTTGGGCTCACCTGTGATCGTGAGTGGGAGTGGCATGGTGGCCTAGGGGTGGAGCTCTCGCCTCACAATCGGGAGGCTGTGAGTTCGATCCTGAGCAGAGGCAGATATTTCTGTCTTTTTGAGCACACTGGGAATATATATCTGCGGAACAAAACTCATTGGCAACGGGAAGGGCATCCGGCCAGTAAAAAAAGCACTGTGCTAGCTCCATTCAGTTGCTCATACTCCACCCCGCAAGGGATTATGGGGTCGTTAAAAGAAGAAGACGATGATCTGTGGTCGTAAGTTGAGGACTGCCTTACGGAATCTGCTCTAAGGCAGGGAGTTCAGAACCCTTTCAGTGTTTTTCGATCACTCTCAGTGCACAGTTACTCATTCCTTCTTCTTCTGCTAGAAAAGGAAGAGGATGCAGACCTTACACCCCGAGTATAAGCAGGCTGCATTGCTACTACACGGTGCAAAGGGAAAGCAAACTACACTGCAAAGGTTGGATAATTTTAGACTTCGTTTTGCTCCTTTTTAGTGGGATTTTCATATCTGTTACTGAGTATCAAATGCAAATTAATTATTCTGGAAGATAAATGGTGAGACAAGGCCTTTTTCAAGCCCCTGCTTAACGCAAGATTTTGTTCGTTTAAACATGAAGCGAGACCCGTCCCCCCCCCCTACTTTCCAAGTTCCTTAATTTTCTTCATTTCAGGGTTTAAATCTTCAGGAGGAAAATAGGCGTTGCCTGTGAATTACCTGCATGCAAGAGGTGAGCATCCAAACCGGTGTTTATATGCTGCCATTAATTCCGTGAAATGAGGTAACAATAGCCTTAATTCCCTTGAGTTAATTGGCTTTTAAATTGCTTGGGCCAGAAGCGGGCCTTGTAGCTGCTTCCACATCCAGCAGGTGGCGATATTGTTCTATTTTGCTACCTGACTATACAGGTAACCTCATCCCTCTTCTTTATGCCCAAATTGGAATAAGAGAATACAGGAAGTCCTCAATTTACAACCACACTGGAGCCCAAAATTGATGTGGCTAGGTGAGTTAAGTGAGTTTTGCCCCGTTTTGTGACCTTTCTTGCCATGGTTGTTAAGTAAATCACTGCAGCTGTTAAGTTTGTGACCTGGTCGTTAAGTGAATCCGGCTTTCCCTTTGACTTTGCTTGCCAGAAGGTTGCAAAAGGGGATCACATCACACACACACACACACACACACACACACACACGGGACACTGCGATCGTCATAAATACAAGACAGTTTACCAAAACAACCAAATTTGAAACCATGAGGATGCTGCAACGGTCATAAGTGTGAAAAATGGTCATAAGCCACTTTTTCCAGTACTGTGGATGGTCTTTGGATGGCCACTAAATGAACTGTTGTAAGTTGAGGACTACAAGCAAAACAAAACAAAATAAATACAATATAATACATAATGAAATCTATATATATGTATAAAATATGTATATACCCCTCACGCATCATCACAAAATCTCCAGAACTGTAATGCCTACAAACTTTAAATTTGGCCATATCTTCCTCTTGGCTTCTAGGTGCTCACTAAAAGGATTTTTGAAATGACCACCAGAGCATTTAGAGTATTTCCTATATTATTATTAGAATTATTAACATGCTCTGATGCTAAGGAGCTCTACTCCCCCCTCCCCACCTGCAAAACACAAGCAGAGGAGTTTCCGTTTCCGTTTTAGTTTCACAGCAGCAACCAGCTTTAGTACAGAACAGTTGAGCTAAGGCACGCCCAGGCTCCTTTTTGTCTCCTTCTTCCTCACACAGCAAATACTGTTTCACTTTCCAAACAGCCCTCAACCCTCTCACACACCGACAGGATGCTAGCCAGACGAATACCGATGGATGCTGGTTGGCAGAGGCACAATTTTTCCCTTTTATTTTCCTCCCCCAAAACTTGCCCGGTCACAGGTATCGAGCTAGTAAAATAATAAAAATTAAAATGAAAGTGTGCCATAAGCTAAACTAAACTAATAATAAAATAAAACATAAAATGGAAGCTTGTAAGGCCTTTTCCAACTTCTGTTAATGCTTTATTGAAAGGCACTGGCTTTTCTGAGCTGTCACTCACAAAATCGGCCGCCTTTAAGGGAAAAAAATGGCTAGTTGGGAAAAGGGTGTTACAAGCCTCCCTCTGACGTTTTGGCTGCCACAGACCAACATGGACCCTCTCTTCTTGGACTATGCTGGCCTACAGAATAGCCCAGGATAGTCCAGGAAGAGGAGGGAGGAACATGCAGCCGGCATCCTTGCAAATTCCTGCTGCCACTGGCAGCTTCTGTCCTGCCCCCCACCCCAGCTTGCCAGCCAAGCCCGACCCCCCCAGCAGCCCAAGAGCTAACAGGGGTCAAGCTCATGTCAGCAGCTGGCAGCATCTAGAAACCGAGGAAGTCCCCCAAGAGAGACCCCCTGACGCAGACAGGAAGCTGCTGACTGACAGCTACGGCTCAGCCAGTGTCAAAGGCCTCCCCAGCTGGGCCACAGGTCACATTTGGGCCGAGCGGATGGAGAGGGGGCCTCCTGACACGCAGCCTGTGCCTTCCCCCCCCCTCCCGTGCATCAATGGAGGCTCCCCTCTCTGGTTGGGATGCCACTGCTCTGCCAAGGAAGGGGGGAGGGAAGCCCCATCATTGTGGGGGGGGTGAGGAGGAAGGGGACCCCCCCCTCTTCTCTCCAGCAGCCCAAAGGTAGATGCAAAACGTGAAGGTAGATAGCAGGTGGGTGCGGCCCATCCTGGCATCCTGGCTCGATGGGGCTGCGGGGGAAAGATCCATCGCCCGAAATGGAAGCAACGTGGGGTGGGAGGAGGAGGCAGTGGGTGTTTTCTTTCCCTGCCCCCCCCCTCATTTGGGTCTCTGAGAGGCGCTTGGAGGAAGGGACTATTTCCCTCCCTCCCAAACTACAGGGAGTCCTCGGCATACGGCCACAATTGGGATGGGAAGTTCCGTTGCTAAGTGAGAGGAATGTAAAGCGAGGCACGTTCCACTTTCTGACCTCTTTGGCTGTGATTGCTAAGTGAATCACACACACCCCCTGGGAGGCTGCAACCATCGTTAAGTACCTGCCAGTTGCCAAGCTCCCAAATTCTGGTCATTTGTCCAGGGAGAGGCTGCGGTGGTGGGAGAACTAGCCATAAAGTCCCCTTTTCAGTAGTCTAGTGACTTTGAACGGTCGCTAAATGGATGTTTGTAAGTCGAGGACTCTCTGTGATTGTGTGAAGTGGAGCTGGAGCTTTCTTGCCAGCTGGGTCCTTTGATGCGACAGACCAACCTGGGCTTTTCTTTAGGCTGTGTATTTTGCAATGTAATCAGCCCGGAGTGTTTGCATGTATGTATCTATGGAAGGAAGGGAGGAAAGAAGGAAGGAAGGAGGAAGAAAGAGAAAGAAAGAGAAAGTAGGGAGGGGGAACAGGAAGAAAAGAGGAAGAGGAAGAAAAAATAAGAAAGAAAAGGAAGGAAGGAACAGAAATAAAAGAAAAAGGAAAAAAGGAGCAGAAAGAAAAAAGAAGAAAGAAAGGAGGGAGGGAGGGAGGAACAGAAAGAAAAAGAGGAAGAAAAAAGAAAGAGAAGAATGAAAAAAAGAATGAAAAAAGAAAGGAGCAGAAAGAAAAAAGAAAAAAGAAAAAATGAAAAGAAGAAAAAAGGAAGAGAGGAACAGAAAGAAAAAAGGAAAAGGAAGAAAAGAAGGAAGGGAGGAAGGAAAAATTCCTCTACCAATTCAATTTGGCTTGGAAGCCAGAGGAGAAATTTCTCCCTTTTGTGCCGCACATCAAGAAAACATGGATTCTTAAAACAAAAACCAAAAAAGCCAAGAACACCTCTTGGAATTGACAGCTGCCATGCCTGACAAGTTGATTTGTCAAACCCAGAGAGGAAGGAGATGGAGGAAATCCAGGAATTGCCTGGCTGGCTGCCGTTGAAGGGACTTGCCACAGCCCCCCCACCCCCCCACCCCTGGGCACCAAACGGGTGAGGTGGGGATCCTGCCCAGCACCATGGGGCTGATGGTGATCTCTGCCCTCCTGAAGCCTCGGCCCGTCAATCAAGAACAGAGTGACATGGCGGGCCGTCCTGGGCCATTATGGCTGACAGATGTCCATCATCTGCTCAGCTCCCAGCATTCCTATGACGTGGGCTGCCAATCAGCCCCTCCTGGAGGAGACTGGCACTTAGGTCCAATTATAGGGGGGGGGAGATAAATGCAGGGCACCCCCTTCCTCTGCCTTCCCTGTTTCGGGGGGGGGGAGGCTGAATCCGGCAGCAGCATCCTGGCTCCAGCTGCCTCTGTCTCACCAGCTTCCTTGCAGGATGCAGGAGGGGGCCTTATTGAACAGAATAACAGAATCGGAAGGGACCTTGGAGGTCTTCTAGTCTAACCCCCCCATACAGACACAAGCAAGAGACCCCCATACCCTCTCAGATAAGTGACTGTCCAGTCTCTTCTTAAAAACCTCCAGTGATGGAGCCCCCACAATTTCTGGTGGCAAGTAGTTCCACTGGTTAATTGTTTTAACTGTTGGAAAATTCCTCCTTAGTTCTAAGTTGCTCCTGTCCTTCTTTGGTTTCCATCCTTTGCTTCTCGTCCCGCTTTCAGGGGCTTTGGAGAATAAGTGGACCCCCTTCCTCTTCTCTGGGGCAGCCCCTCAAATATTGGAACGCTGCTATCATGTCCCCCCTTAATCCTTCTTTTCATTGAACTAGACAGACCCACTTTCTGCAACCGTTCTTCAAACGTTTCAGTCAGTCAGTCAGTCATTCGTATATTCATTCATTCATTCGTTTGTTCATTTGTGAGTTTATTTGCATCCTGCCTTTATTATTTTTACAAATAACACAAGGTGGCAAACAACACACCTTCCTCCACCTATTTCCCCCCCAACAACATCCCTACAAGGTAGGCCGAGTTGAGAGAGAGAAGGACTGGCCCAAGGTCACCCAGTCTGTTTTTATGGCTAAGGCAGGACTTGAACTCAACTCCTGCTTTCTAGCCTGGTGCCTCAAACCAAACTGACTCTTTTTTTTCCCTCCCCCCACTTGTAAATTTTAATTTGTTTTTCACTTTGGTTCTCTGCTATGTTTTGATCCCTGCATTTATAGGCTTGTCTTATTAATTAAACTGAATTAATAAAATAAAATTTATTTACTCCCCATCTCTCCTTGAGGCTAATCTAGTCACTTTATGCAGTAATTGGGCTGCTAGAAACAGCATATTATTATGCAATTATGATGCCTCTGTAAAGCGCCTACACTGACTTAGGTGAGATGGAGGATGTGGAAATTGAAAAAACAAATGAATTTATTTTCCAAAGCTCCCAAGAGGGAGGGGGAGCAGCTATGAAGGAAAAGGAGAATTTGAAGAGGGGGTTTCCTGACCTGAGACTTAGCCTCCTGGGGTCAAAGGGGCTCCATCCCTGGAAGGTTTGGAGCAAAGGTGGGCCAGCCATTCGCCTGAGGCAGCCTGAGGATTCCTACTCTGGGCAGAGGGGGGAGTGGGCTAGATGACCTCATAAGATCTCTTGCAAACTCAGGCTTCTATGCTGCTTCTGATGTATTTGTTTGTACAAATTGGGATCAAGGCTGATCTTCTCTGCCATGCCATCTATTTACTGAAGCTAACTCCCAACGGCTTCACTTGACCTTGCTGTTTAGCCACGCTGGCATCCTCTTGAGGCCTCAGTTTCCAGCCATCCTAGCCCAGTTTTCATGTTTTTAAAAATCCCTTCCTCCCAGGAAAAAGCAATGGGACTTTTTTGGGAATCTCCAACTTGGAGAGAATGGCTTCCTCTCTGAACTTTCAGGCAGAAAGATCAATTCCACTCACTATAAATGCAAGCTGGAAATATATATAAATATATATTTATATATTCCGTGCCCTGTGAGCCTCCACAGACCGACCTCTTGGCCTAGCTGAGAGAAGGAGTTTGGGCTGGAGGGAAGGAGACAAAAGAAAACGAAAGAAAGAAAAAAGCACGAATGTTTTATCTTTCCTTTGAATGATGGCCAACCCAGATGAATCTGAAGAACTGCGCCTAAAACCGAAAATGAAATTCTTTTGTCCTGCTGACTGAGGAAGAATCCACTCGTTCCTAGATCCGCCTGAGAATCCTTGAAAAAAAAAATCAAATGTGACAAGATTCTAACACAATGTTAACTTTCTTCCCCCATCAGAAGGCCTGGAAAAATGTCAGGGTCAAACCAGCCTTTTTTAAATATATTTTTCTTAAAAAAAAAAAAAAAAGGATCCAGGGCCAGGCCAGCTTTTTGTGAGGAAATCGGTGGCCTTGTGGCTCAAAGCAGAAGGCCGGACCTGAGTTCAAGAGACGCCTGGCTGCCATCCCTTCGCAACGGGTGAGTCCTGCCTCACTCAGTCCGCAGCGTGCAGTCTGGCCATCCCACATATTGTGGGTCTGGGGGCTTTAGAGGCAGGTGGGTTGGATTCTTGGGGATGGGAGGGGGAGGCCTTTAAGAGGGAGGGGGGCAAGAGCTGAGAAAGCAGAGGTATACCTGGGAGGGCCTACCTGATCACCCCCTTTGCCTGCATGGAACCACTCTTGAGCCATAAACCATGGCTTAAGAGACCCACGGAAGGCACCAAGCTGGATCTGTGTCACCTGTGCAGGTGGGTTCCTGGATCCCTCTCCACCCCATCCCACCTCCCCAGTTCTGCAAGGTCTTCTTGAAAGTTGCCTGCTTGGGGGGGGCGGCTGGCTGGGTGAAGGCCGAATCTCTTTCTGCTCAGCCAGTTGAAGCAGAGAATTAAAAAGTGCGGAGAAGAGACACTAAAATAAGCGATCAAAGGCTTGGAGGCTAAACTATACCAAGAACAACGGCTGCAGCAGGATTTGGGTTCGGCTGGTCTAAAGAAAAGAAGGATTAAGGGGTGACAGGATAGCAGCCTTCCAGTGTCGGAGGGGCTGCCCCGAAGAAGAGGAAGGGGCCAAGCGGTTCTCCAAAGCACCAAAGAAGAACAAGAAGCAACAAGATGGAAAGTAACCAAGGAGTGAAACGACTCAGAAGTAAAGGGAAACTTCCTGACAGGACAATTAACCAGTGGAACTACTTGCCACCAGAAATCGTGGGGGCTCCATCCCTGGGCTTTTTTTTTTTTTAAGAGGAGTTCACTTATCCTGAATCTCCTGCTTTAAAAGCGGGCTGGACTAGAAGACCTCCAAGGTCCCTTCCAGCTCTATTCTTCTCAAAGCCCTACTCTCCCCTGCACCCCGCACTTCCAAGACTCGGGTCGGTTTGGAAGCCACCCCGTTTCCTGCTGTCCGGCCAACTCGGGTGGGGTGGGGGGATTCCTACGCCCCGTTTCCCACGTGCAACGCTCTCTCGCGTGTGCAGGATGCCGGCGGGGCGGTCCGTTTGCCGCTGTTGGCCTTCCTCCAGCCCCCGCTGGGCCGGCCGGCCGGCGCCTCCCGCCTGCTTCCCTCGCCCCTCCACGCCCCCTCCTCCTCTTCCTCCTCCTGCAGGCAGCCGCTCGCCGGCGGCTGGAGGCGCAACGTGGCGCCCGCTGCTCCTCGGCCCGGGAAAGCGCCAGCCGGGCGGCGGGAGACCCAGGACGGAGGAGCAGCGGTGCGGGCGGCTGACGGTGAGTCTGGCCCGAGCACGTGGCTGCCAGCCGGGGCGGGAAGGGCGGAGCTGGGGAGGGGGCGTCCGGGGGAGGAGGGGAGGGGAGGGGGGCGCCTGGCCAGCCCCTCCTCCGCCAGCCTTTGTGGGGAGGGGGCTGCTGGCGCTGGAGGGGGGGAGAGACCCGGCCTGCCGGGGGAAGTTTGCCGGGGAGGCGGCGGGGGTCGGGGCGGCTCGGGGAGCCCCGGAGGCGACTCCCGCTCCGGCGGTCGGGAGAAGAAATGAGCCGGGCGGCCAGCTGGGTCGGGGGGCTTCGGCTCGGACGTTCTGCTGCTCCCAGCCGCTGGGGTCCGTCCGGCTGAAGGAGACCCGCGAGAAGGAAGGAAGGAAGGAGAGAGAGAAAGCGGCCGAAGGGCCTCCGCGATGCCCGGGGATCCAGCTGGCGGGCGCCCGGTTGGAGACCCTCGCCCTTAGAAGGCAAGCTAGAGCCGCCAGCTGGAAAGCGGCTCCCCCGCGGCTTGCGCGACGCTCTCCGGCGGAGGAAGGGGAGGGGAAGCGGGGTTGGCTCGGCTGTGCCCGGCCGGGTTGCCGGCGGCTCCTCTTTGTGTGCTTGCCGGAGAGGAAACTTGCAGGCTCTTGCTGCGATCCCGCCGCCTGCGTTGTCTGCATGCCACCCAGGCGGATTATACGCGGGAAAGGGCAGGGGGCGGCCTGCCCCCCCCCCAACCTTCCCCCAGGGCCAGGCAGGCTGCCAGGCAATGGATGCATGTGGAGCACCGGGGTGGCTGTATTGGCATTCTGGCCATACCAGAAATCTGCACTGATCTGGGTGAGGGGCTATCATTCTCTTTCTGTCCCTCTCAGTTGGAGCCAGGCGCTTGCCCACAAGTCCCTCGGTGCCAAGGGGTCACTTGCAAGGGGCTGCTGATTCTGTGGCCAAATTTGGGAGCTGCCAGCCTTGACTGGGTGTGTTAGATTAGACTGGTTGAGTGGTCAGAGGAAGGCACTCGGCGTGCCCTCAGAGGCACGCTCTACCTTGCTGGAAATTTCCTCATCCAAGCCTGGGCCAGAGGCAACAGGTGCCAGCGTGCTTTCCGTCTTTCGCCCAACTGCTGAATGCCAAGGGAGGGGGAAACCGAGGCAGCGGCTGCTACCGCGGCTGGCGGCTCTGGATGACAAGCAGATTTTCCACAATCCCTGCTGGAGTTGTCAAGGCATGAATGAAGGAGGCAAAACTTGGGGCTCTGCAGACCCTCCTCGACGCAAGAACCTTTCTTCTGGCAAAGCCCCCACACACCCTGCCCCGGCCTTGGGAAAGGATGGGCCTTGACACCTGGAGCCAAGGCAGGTCCAACAAAGGTGAACAGGATACACAGTCCAAGGGGCCGCATTCAGGAAGATCCAGGGGTGAATTGAGGAGGGGGGCTGTCTATCTGGGGTGCCTGTTTGGAGGAGGGTGGAGCACAGCTTGCTCAGAGAAATGGGCCTTTGCAAAACCGGTTCAAAATTGCCTTCCCTGTCTCTGCAGGAAGCAATTTTTGAGTTGTTGTTGTTGTTGTTGTTGTTGTTGTTTTGTTTTTAAAAGACAATTTGCAGACTTGGTTTCAAGTTTTTTGAGCTTGTCCCTGGTTGGCAAAAATGGGCCTCTGCTGTTTATGTGATATTTGGTGGCAGCTCAGTGATAACTAGAGGGGATTTGCAATAGGGAAACCTTGAGATCTCCACTGGTGGGTGCTTTTGAGCCGCCCCCCCCCCGCCCCAAGGATTGGTGGATATGGTGGAGGTTGGAGGATCCAAGCAAGTCCTTACTTGCTCCCATCTTTCAACCCTCCATGGGTCTCCTCGGGAGCTGCCGTTGATTCGTGCTACTTTTGGGAAAATACACTTATTTCTTTGGGGTGGGGTGGGGGGAGAATCCCCCATGGTTCACTGCCCCAACCCAAGATCTTCGGCTTTGGAAGGAGATCAGGAATCTGAACGGCAAGCTTGCACGCCCTAAATTCCCCCTTTTTTTCCTTTTCTTTTAGCAAACATTGGTGTGCCATTTCAGCTTCCTTTACCCAGCTGGCAGAGTTATCCCGAAAGAGGCTGTAGAATTTGGGCAGAAGGTTTGAAGGCAATGGTTGCATTGCAAAAGGGCCCCAAGGGTGGGATGCGGAGGCTTGGCCTCCCCACAAGGCTGAATAAGGACCTTGGAAGGGCTGCCTGTTAGTTCTGCCTGCTGTTTCTTTCCACCTCACCCAAATTGTTAAATTAAATGGGGTTGGCTGGCTTTTGAAACTCCGCAATCCACGCACCCAGCCTCTCCAACTCCTAAAGGAGCTTCTATCCAGCCAGCGAGGTTTGCTTTGGTTCTTCTTTGTATTTGATTTCGAGAGGGGAGGGGGTTGCCTCCATCCAGGCACCGCTAAGAGCCATTGGAGATGGGTTTGGGGGTCTCACTTGGCTGTGGTGGCTGGGTCGGAGGCTGCCTCCTGCATCCCAACGGTTTCAGGGGGCAAAAAAACCCAGCAGGGATTGGCACGAGTAAGTCCGCGCACAGCAAAACATTTCTCTTCGGTTCTCTAGTCCAGTCCACCCCCTCCCCAGTTTCATTTCCAAGGAGGGAAGAGCCAAGGGGGATTCCTGTGGGGGTCAGGGGGCTTGGGCTTGCAAACCTAGAAGGGACCCCGCATCCTGCCTCGGCTGCAGCGTCTGGACCCAATATTTGTGGGCTGGTACTGATGAGCAAGGAATTGCAGGCAGGAAGGTCCTGTCCAAGGAAGGAGTGAGGGGGGTGATGGCCAGGAGAGATTGGAAGCCAGAGGAGGCCTGAGAGGTCCACCGGTGATCAGAAATTCTGCAGAGGCCAGACGGGGAGGGTCAAAAAGCCTCCTTCTGCTCTTCCCATCCGCTGGAGGATGGACGGAAGGGGGGGAGGGAGGAGAGCGCACGGAAGGAGGTATCCTTCAAAAGGGCTGGCTGGCTTGGGGGGGGTCACAGCAGGAATACTTCACAGCCCCCCCCCCCAGTCACTTGGCGACCTGCTCTGTAAGTAAGTTTGAGTTGCTACTTTGCTCTTTTGCCCTGCCATTTTGGGGGGGGGGTTCGAATCCTCCTGGCCGTGTGTGTGTGTATGGGGGGGCTCCTGCGAAGGCCATGCTTGTGGGGTTTCGACTCGTTTGGGGAGTGAGGGGGGGGGGCTGTCTTGGCAGCCTCAAGAGAGTTGCAGACATTTGGGTCAGCTTCGCCTGCAGTTGCCCGGTACACCCCAACCCCCACTCTGGTGAAAATCTTGTCACACCAGATGATCCGAGAAATCCCTTCGCCAGGAGAAAGTTGCGGCCCGTGGAAACGTGGGTTGGTGCTGTTTGGAAGGTGATCAGGCTGCTTCGAAACAGTTCAACCCAACGCCATCTGGACATCCCTTCAGCCGAGGATCAGGAAAAATTGGCATTTATTTTTTTTATTTTTTTATTTTTTTTGCCAGGCTGGTATTAAAAAAGCGGAAGCTTCGGGGTGAAAGCACCTGTCTTGGAATAGACTTTGGGGAAGATGCAACCAGATTCTTTCGGGTTTGGGGTACCCTGGACCAAGACGGCTCTCCTACAACCGTGCCAACTGCGGCTAAGTTGAAACCTCTTCCTTGCGGCCAACCTTCATAAAAGGCAAGTCTGCATACAGCCCCCCCCCCCATCGCTTCCCCTTTGCCCTTTTCCTTCCAAAGGGGAGGGGGCTGAGACCCTCTTATCATTCCTAATTTTGCCCCTGCCCTCGCCTGCCCTGGCTTTCCCCCTCCCCAAAGCCAACCTTTGCAAACTTTCAGGACTCTGCGAAGGCCTTCACTCCTCTCCCCACCCCTGCCCCCTTTCGCCCTGCCTGAGCTGGCAAAGGTGTCTAAGCCCAGCTCCCGAGGCTGCCCATTGGTATGCGCCAGGCGGCGTGTCTATTGATGATCTCCATTTTATATGCGCAAGAGGCGTGGGTTTTGTATTGGTATGGGAGACGGGGTGCGAGTGCAGTTGTGCGTGCCACCGGATCGGTATGCGTGGGCGCTCGCCCGTTGGATGCGTGGGGACGGTGTGTGTGTGTGTGTGTGTGTGAGGGACGGACACAGAGGAAGAGGACGGGCAGCCCGCAGCGGGTGCGTCGGCTGGCAAAAGAGGTTCTGCTCCCGGCTGGCAAGACGTGCCAGGGCTGAGACAGGTGCGTGTGCTGCGAAAGCGTGTAGCAAAACAAGGCTCCGTGTCAGGATGTTGAACAGTTTTTCTCGTCCTGGGAATGTCCTTCTCTTCTTGGAGTTGAGAAGTAAGTGACAGGCGCTTCCTGCCTTGATTTATGGGCGGTTGGAGTGGTGAAGAAAGAAACAGGAAAGGCCCCACGAGGAGGATGCCACTGCCGCTCGGTCGGTTGCTCCGTGGCGGTTCTGCAGCGATCTCTGGCCCTGAAGTCTGGGGTCAGCCCCCCTCCTGGTGCTAATGGGGGGGCACTGGGGGGGCAGACCCCCCTTAGCCAGAGAAGCCGCCCCGCTCCTGCCTTACCCCTCGCTGTGGAAGGGGTCAAGCATCCGGTAACCCAACCCTCCCCTTAAATAGGCACATCTGTGTCATCCTTCTTTTTCCGGAAAGGAACCAGCTCCTCGGATGGGAGGCTGCAAATCCAGCGATTGGTGGTCTCAAACACGTCGGTTCTGGATCTCTTGATCTCACATTTGGGGCAAGTTGACAACTTCAGAAGAAAACTTGGTTGTTACGGTGAGGGTTGGGGTTGGAGTTAGGGTAGGATCGGGGTTAGGATTAGGATTGGGGTTAGGGTTAGGACCTTGGAGGTCATCTAGTCCAACCCCCCACCCAAGCAGGAGACCCTACACTATTTCTGACAGATGGGGAGTCCAGTCTGTCCTTGAAAGCCTCCAGGGATGAAGCTCCCATAACTTCCGAGGGCAACTTCTGTTCCGTGGGTTGATGGTTCTCACGGTCAGAAAATTCCTCCTTATTTCCAGGTTGAATCTCTCCTTGTTCAGTTTCCATCCATGATTCCTGGTCTGGCCTTCAAGTGTCTTAGAAAATAGCCTGACCCCTTCCTCCTCCTCCCTGTGGCAGCCCCTCAACTACTGGAAGGCTGCTCTCCTGTCTCCCCTGGTCCTTCTCTTCACTAGACTAGCCAGGCCCAGTTCCTGCAACCATCCATCGCATGTTTTAGTCTCCAGTCACTCTTTCGTTCTCTCTCCCTCTTTCTTTCTTTCTCTCCTTCCTTCCTTTCTCTTTCCTTTCCCTCCCTCTCCCTTCAAATATCGGAAGGCTGCTCTCGTGCCTTCTCTTCCCTAGGCCAGCCAGGCCCAGTTCCTGCAACCGGTCCTTGTATGTTTTAGCCTTCAGTCCCCTCATCATCCTGATTGCTCTTCTCTGAACCTTTTCTAGCATAGCTGTCTAGTCAGATATCTCAACCAGAACAGAACAGAATAACAGTTGAAAGGGACCTTGTAGGTCATCTAGTCCAACCCCCCGCCCAAGCGGGAGACCCTACACCATTTCTGACCAGCAGCAGTCCAGTCTCTTCTTGAAAGCTTCCAGGGATGAAGCTCCCACAACTTCTGAAGGCTATTTCTGTTCCATGGGGTTGATTGTCCTCCCTGTCAGAAAATTTCTCTTTATTTCCAGGTTGAATCTCTCTCCTTCTTCAGTTTCCACCCATTATTCCTTATCTGACCTTCAGGTGCCTGGGAGAATAGCTTGACACCCCCCCCTCCCAAAGCATAAGGAGTAGGATCTTGAGGTTTTTCTCCCCTTTGATCAAGAGTTCAGAACCCGTGCAGGCTAGCTGGGGAATTCTGGGAGTTGGAGTCTACCCTTCTCCCAGTTCTATTCCATTTAGTGACTGTTCAAAGTTACAGCAGCACTGCAAAAAAAAAAAAAGGTGAGTTTCAACAGGTTTTTCAAAGTTACGACCTTTGTAACATCCGCCCCCCCCCCCACAATCCCACGATCAAAATTCAGATGGGCCGCTGACTCGTATTTACGACGCTTGATCCCCTTTGGCATCCTTCTGTCAAGCCAAATCAATGGGGGAAGGCCAGATTCACTGAGCGACCGGGCGACTTAACTCATGAACAGTCGTGATTTCCTGAACCAAGCGGGCAAGGAGAGTCATAAACTGGAGCAGAATGTCTCGCTTAGCAATGGGAAGGTCGGGCTTGATTGTGGCCGTATGTCGAGGACTCCCTGGATTAAGGAAAAGAGGTGTGACAGGGATTTTCTCAACCCCCCTCCCAATGTCTTTCAGAAGGCTGCGTCCGTGAAGGGCATCGGTGACCGGAGGGCGTCCTGAGTGGCCGGAGGACCTTCTGTGCTAGGCACAATGGCCTCCCTCTATGGCAGCGAGCTCAAGTGTGTCAGCGTGGAGTGGGATTTCCTGCAGGGCCTGTTGGTCAGGAACCAGCCGATGCCCTGGTAAGTTGCCATTGCACTGGCGGGGGAGCACTCTCATGACCGAGAGCTTGTGTTTGGTCCCTTTAGACCAAGGGGTCCTCAAACTGGGCCCCTTTAAGACTGGTGGACTTCAACTCCCAGAATCCCCCAGCACCAGCGGAGTTTACTCTCTTGCGATCCCTTCCTCTGCAATCTCTCTCCAGTTTAGGAGATGAAGAGAGAGAAAAAAGCAGGCCTAGCTGGCTGGGGAATTCTGGGAGTTGAAGTCCACCAGTCTTAAAGTGACCCAGTTTGGGGACCTCTGGTGTAGCGTCTCCTGCTTGAGCAAGGGGTTGGACTAGAAGACCTTCAAGGTCCCTTCTAACCCCATGGCTCTATGTTCTATGTCCAACTCCTTGCTCAAGCAAGAGACCCTACACCAGAGGCCTCCAAACTGGGCCCCTTTAAGACTGGTGAACTTCAACTCCCAGAATCCCCCAGCACCAGCGGAGCTTGCTCTCTTGCAATCCCTTCCTCTGCAATTTCTCCTCTTTGGGGGAGAGGAGAAAAAGAGACAGACACGGCTGGCTGGCTGGCTGAGGAATTCTGGGAGTTGAAGTCCACCAGTTTTAAAGTGGCCAAGTTTGGAGGCCTCTGCCTTAGACCCTGGCATTTGCCCTCAGCCCTCCTCAAAGGGCTGTTTGGAAGGCTGGAGGGGTGTTGCTGGGACCCCCTCCCCCTTTCCTTGCTGGCATGGAGACCCCTCGGGGGGGGGGAATGATGGGGTGGGGGATGGGCAGCTTTGTCAAAGTAATCCATTTGGTTGGCTGTTCGGTAGAAAAAAATGACGGATTTATGATGCCTGGGTTTAAATTCCCAGCACTGGTACATGTCTGGATAGCCTTCGACTACAGCTCCCATTATCCCTGACTGTGCTGGCTGGGGTGCATGGGAGTTGGAGGACCATTGGCCCACTCTCCCTGAGGTCATTTTCCTTCATGCCTGCCTCCCTCTTTTCCTTCCTTCCTTCCTTCCTTCCTTCCTTCCTTCCTTCCTTCCTTCCTTCCTTCCTTCCTTCCTTCCTTCCTTTTCTCTTTCTCCTTCCTTCTTTCTTTTCCTCCCTTCTCTATTTCTGCTTCCTCCCTCCTATCCTCCATCCCTCTTCTTTTCCTCCTTTCCTTCTCTCAGCCTGCAGGCTCTACGGAAAGAAAAGTCGCGCAACGCCGCTCGTTCCCGCCGAGGCAAGGAAAACTTCGAGTTTTACGAGCTGGCTAAGCTCCTGCCGCTGCCCGGTGCCATCACCAGCCAGCTGGACAAGGCCTCCATCGTCCGGCTCACCATCACCTACCTGAAGATGCGGACCTTCGCCCTCCAGGGCGACCCTCCCTGGACCCTGCGGGCAGAGGGCCCGGCCCCAGGGGGCAACGGTGGGTGCAGGGGACTCATGCGGGGAGTGGGGGCCAGGGGACGGCAGGGGGAGGGGGACTGACCACAGGGGACGGGGGACGGGGGGGGCATGGAGGTGAGCAACCTGAGCTGCAAAGCTTCAGGAGGGCAGGTGGGTGGGAAAATCCGAATTTTATTGCAAGAAAAAAAACGGAAGAGAGAGAGCCAGGTTGGGGAATGCACCAGACTACAATTTGGGAGGTCCCGAGTTCTAATCGTGCTTTGGGCATGAACCCGGCTGGCCTGTTCCTGAGCCAGCCACTCTTTCTCAGCCCTAGGAAGGGGCCAATGGCAAAATGACAGGGAGTCCTCAACCTAGGACCCCTGTTGAGCCCAAAACATTCATTCTGGGACTTGTGGCCCATTTTACGACCATTCCTTGACGCCATTGGTAAGTGAATCGCGGCCATCCTTAAGTTAGCAGCACGGTCGTTAAGTGGATCCGGCTTCCCCATTGACTTTGACGATCGGAAGATCGCAAAAAAAGGGGATGACATACCCCCCTCAGAGACATTGCTACTGTCGTAAATATGAGTCAGTCGTCCATCATCTCAATTTCGATCTTTGTGACCAAGTCGTGTTGCAATGGGCATAAGTGTGGGACATGGTCCTAGATGCTTTTTTCCCCCAGCACCTTTGTAACTTCAAATGGTCGCTCAACAAATGAGAGTTGCCCGCAGGGAAGACGTGTTAGGTCCCCCCCCCCCAGAGACCATCTAGTCCAGCCTGCTTGCCCAGCCCCGGGCCAATGGAAGGCTCCATTCCAGCACATGGGCCATTCCGCTTGGCTCACCGCCCCAGACCCGCCTGCCCGCAGCCCCCTTACCCAGGCAAAATGGCATTGATTAGCCAGGCAATAAATCGCCATTTCAATAACGCGGCTTTGAAGTCTGTAATTAAATAAACTAACTGCCTGGGAAGAATACGGCTTGCGGATTTTCTGATTACTATCATTAGCTGTGGGGTAATTGCCAGCCCCATAAGGAGGGTGCTGAGCATTAGGGATAACATCTGTCTATTGTTTTGGGGTGGGGGACTGGGGGGGCCACCCTTCACACCTCCTCCTCTCCCGCAGCAGCGGATTCCAGCACTAAGGAGGGGGCTGGGGGACCGGGAGGGGGGGGGCATTTTGTTCCTCTTTGATTCCCTCCTTCCTCCCCACCTAGTGTGTGTGTGGGGGGGAGTGTCTTGGGTGGGGGGTACCCCAAATTTGCAGGGAACTCCTCTTGGTCGCGGTTGTCTTTGCCAAATGGAGATCCCAAATAACTTTTTTAAAAATTGGGGAAGGGGGGGGTGGCGGCTGAGGTGCTCTGCCCTTGGACATCTGGGGGGGCCCGGTTAAAAAAAAAAGTTTGGGGTCCAAAATGGCTCAGGTGTTTTGTCCCTCCCTCCCCCACTTTTGGTTGGGGGAGGAGGATGCCTGGAGCTTCAGGAGTTTGTGTTTGGCAATGAGGACTAGAAACTTGCCTGGGGAGAAAAAAGGCTTGTTGGGAGGGTTGAGGAGTGGAAAGAAAATAGGCCAGGCAGGAGGACTCATGAGGTGGTGGGCATGAGTGTTTTCAAGATGTATTTTGGGAGGGGGCAGGGGCTGGTTAGCCGCCATTATGCCAAAATTCTGAGAACGTTTGTAATATTTAAGGATAATATTCTAGCTCCATCAGCACATTCCTTCCTTCCTCTTCCTTCCTTCCTTTCATCTCTTTTCCTTTTTTGCTTCCTTCCTTTCCCTTTCCTTCCATCCCTTTTTCCTTTGCTTCCTTCCTTTCTTTTTCCTTCCTTGCTTCCTTTCATTCATTCTTTCTTTTTCTTCCTTCCTTTCATCTTTTTTTCTTTTTTTGCTTCCTTCCCTTCCCTTCCATCCCATCCTTTTTTTCTTTTCCTCCCTCCTACCATCTCTCTCCTTCTTCCTTCCTTCTTTCCTTCCTTGTCTTTCCTTGTCCTTCCTTTCTTTGTTCTTCTTTCTTTTCATTCATTCTTTTTTCTTCCTTCCTTACTTCTTTCCATCTTTTCCTTTTTTGCTTCCTTCCTTTTCCTTCCATCCCTTTTTTTCTTTTCCTCCCTTTTTCTCTCCTTCCTTTCCTTTTCTTTCCTTTTTTCTTTTCCTTCCTTCCTTCCTTCCTTCCTTCCTTCCTTCCTTCCTTCCTTCCTTCCTTCCTTCCTTCCTTCCTTCCTTCCTTCCTTCCCTGGAACCAAAGACACATCATTTTATACCTTGCATAACTGCAGTCCCCTAACACAACACAACACACACAAACACACACACCCATTACCCTCTGTCTGGAGGGGGAGCAAGGCCCTAATCAATTGCATTAGCACAATTAGCAGCAGGTTTTGTTTTGGGGGCTTTCAAACTCTCTTCCTGGGACTTGTTATGGGGGGAAACGCTGATTGATCAGTCGCTGCCGTTACAAAACCTCTGGAGGGAAACCAATTGTTCAAATTGCCCCTAATTTGACAAGAAAAATGGTGCCTGGTTTTTTTTTTCCTTCCTTTTTTTAATTTCACTTTTCCCAGAGTCACTTCATGAATGTGGGGAAGTGAAAAGCAAATGTTTAGAAATGGGGCTTGGGGCTGAAATGGACGTATTAGGGGACCTGCTGAAGCACCACACAGCAGAGGCATTGGCCAGGGTGGTCAAAAAAGTCAAGATGGCGTCCACAGCCCCCACAACAAAGCCATGCCCCCTTCTATTTTTTTTTTAATCCCACAAATACAAACTCCAAAGAGCTCATAGCCTAAAATTTGACCAACTGTCATCAATACATGTCAAAATAATAAAGGCAGGGGATGAATAAATAAAACAATGCACGTAATGAAATAAATATATGTAAATATAAATCCAGCCAGCAGCATGAAACCTGGAACAAAATGGGTTTTGGTTTTGTCCTGGTTTGGCCAAGGGATTGGTGAAAAACAGGGTGGTTTCCATGCTCCATGGCATCGCTGGCCCGGCCATGCCAGGGTGGGAGCCTGCCTTGCCATCCTGTGCCATGCCTTCCTCTTACTCCTCCCTTTCTTCTCCCTCACCCCACAAGGCCCACTCCCACCTAGCACTGATGACGTTGCCTAGTTGGGTTATGAAACGTCTGCCAGAAAATCACCAAGATTAGAGAGCACCAAGGGCCACACAGTCCTTCTCCTCCTCTTCCTCCTCTCCATAAACCCAACTCTCTTCCAGCACTGATGACGTTACCTAGTTTGGTAATGAAAGGTCTGGAAGAAGTTCAGAGAGTACCAAGGACCCCACTGTCCCCCCCACCTCCTCCTCCTCTCCACCAATCTCCCTCCCACCTATCACTGATGATGTTACCTAGTTGGGTCATGAAACATCTACAAGAAAACAACCAAGCTGAAATGGTATACTTGAGCAGGGGGGTGGACTAGAAGACCTCCAAGGTCCCTTCCAGCTCTATTCTATTCTAATACTAAAGCTCAGAGACAACCAAGAACCCCACAGTCCTCCTCCTCTCCACAACCCCCCTTCTCTCCTAGCACTGATGATGTTCCCTAGTTGGGTCATGAAATGTCTGCAAGAAAAACCACCGAGAGCCTAAAGAAACTATAGATAGCATAACTATAGATAGATCCTGGAAACTGCTAGGGAGGGGCCATTGAACTCCCTTCCTCTCTAGCCTCATTTCAAGCTCCGCTGCCCCTTGCCCTCTGGGAAAATAACCCCTCCCTCTTTTGGAATCCAGACTCCATTCCACCACAGTTCCCTTCAAGAGGGTCGCCAGGTTTAGGGCAAATATAACCCGCAACGTCTGAGTAGCTGCCAGAGGCCCCATACATGGGGGGGGGGGGAGCTCTGGGAGAGATGACATTATCCTGCTGCCCTTCTCAGTCCCTTTTCCCCGTCTCCTGCTCAAGCAGCAGCGGGCTGGACTAGGAGACCTCCCAAGGTCCCTTCCAATTCTGTGGTTCCTGCAAACTCCGCCAACCCCTCCAAGGGAGACGGGCGGGCAAGCTCTTTGGCCTCTCAGCTGCAGCTAGTTCCGTCATGGCCCGGCCAGGAAGAATGGGCTGCAGCTGTGAACCCATCATCCCCAGTGAGGCTGGTAGCTTTATTCTCCCACTTAATTACGCCTTCGGGGAAAGAATTCGGTAATTAGGCCGAGCTGGTCGCAGACCATCTAAGCAACATTGTGACGGAGCCCACAAATCTTTCTTTCTTTTTAATAAGTTTTTATTGTGTTTTCCACCAATCCAACTCAAATCATATTCATATTTTCAACAGCGTTTTGACATCTGCAGGCATTGGTTATCTTATAGTTCCTAATACATTTAATATACATTCACCTATAACTGTTACCTTAATCTATAATTAGTTCTGTCTTATATACTTATATATTTTACATATCTACAAGTCATTTTCTTAAGGTCTCTTATAGTTAATCTCCTCTTCTTATTCCTTATGTCCATCTTCTACCTATTTATACCATTTGTGCCAGATTAAATAATACTTGAGACTTTCTCTCTCATTTTTAACATGTGTCCATTTCCGCACAGTCCATTATTTTTTGTTGGACTAGATCCACATTAGGGGTGTTGGGGCAGAGCCCACAACTCTTAAAGCAGCCAAGTTTGGAGACACCCCCCCCTGGGTTAAAATGAAGCCCACCCACTCTCAAGGGAGCTTCCTTGGGCCCCTTTTGTGTCTTGTTGGATAAAAGGTGCGTTTTATTGGCGGACGGATTCATTGGCTTTGCACACCAATCATAACTGGGGGGGGTTGACCCCCACCATGTTCCACATATCCCAATGACGTCATGCAGATCTGCAACCTTTGCAAGATGACGTCATTGGGCAGGATTGACATGCCAGTGGATTCATCCCACTGTTTTCCTGGGCTTCTTTGGTTGAAAATAAAAAATAAAAAAATATAATAGGTAAGGAAAAGAAACCACATCTTTTCCAAGTTAATTTTCCCCCACTCTCTCCTTTCTTTCTTTCCTTCCTCCCTTCCCTTTTCCTTGTTTCCTCCCGTCCCTTCCTTTCTTCCTTCTTTTTCTTTTTCTCTTTTTCTTTTTCCCTCTCTTCCCTTTTCTTATTTTCTTCTCCTTCCTTCCTTCTTTTTCTTTTTTTTCCCTTTCTTCCCTTTTCCTTCCTTTTCTTCCTTCCTTCCTTCTCTTTTCCTTATTTACTCCCTTCCCTTTCTTCCTTCTTTTTCTTTTTTCTTTTCTCTCTTCCCTTTTCCTTTCTTTTCCTTTCTTTTCCTTCCTTCCTTCCCTCTCTCTCTTTTTCTTTCATTTTTTTTTTGGGGGGGGGAAAAATGCTGTTTTAGGGCTTTGAAAAGTTGGCAAGTTGCAAATCTGGAAAGATTTGGGGGGGGGCTAACAATACAGCCCCCCCCCCAGCTTCTGTCCCCTTCCCTTCCCCGTCATGTGAACAGCTTTCTAATTCTTGCATTAAATGCTTTTAATTATAGGAGCATATTGTCTGACCTGTGGGGTTATTTCGAGAGAGGAAAAATGAAGGAATTAAAGAAAATGACAGAGGAAATTGCAGCAATTAGCGGAGCTGGTATTGTTCCTGATTGTCTGTCAAGTCGGTCTCTTGTTTGTTAGTTACAAGTAAATTCGTGCAGATAACTGAGGCAGCCGTTCTGAGCGGCATTTCTGAAGCTGCTGCATCGATTTAGAAAGACAGAAAGGGAGAGAGAGAAAGAGGAGAAGAAGAAGAAGAAAGGGTGAAAATATGATTTTTATTTTTTCTCCTTGGGAAATCAGTTTCCCCCAAATGATTGGGGGAAACTGATTTCCCAAGGAGAAAAAATAAAAATCATATTTTGATTGGGGTTCTTTGTACCCCCATATCCAATCGATGCCTAAAGCGAACAAGCCAAGTGTTACCTATAGGTAGTTCTCGACTGACAACCCTTGGTTCAGCCCAAAATTTCCACTGCTAAGCGAGACCGTTGGAAAGCAAGTTTGGGGAAACTTTGGGGGAAATGAACCCTGGTTTTATGACCTTTCTGGCCACTGTTGTTAAGTGAACAGCTGCAGTTTGTTAAGGGCACCTGTAACTTCTGGAGGCAAGGTGTGCCACTGACGAATTGCTCTCACACTTAAAGAAATTTTCTCCTCCTTCGTTCTGGGTTGCTTCCCTCCTCAACACACACACAACCACATAAAAACAAATGATTAAATCAACAAAACAAACAGAGAAATAAAGAAGCCAAAGAGCCCACAAACTCTCTGGAACTTCTGCACAGGCAGTTTGGGGAGTGTAGGAAAACCAGGAAGGACTTGGGAGGCCACCGGGGGTCACGAAATGCAGCCTGTTTGGCATTCCCCACACGTGTGTGTGTGTGTGTGTGTGTGTGTGTGTGTGTGTGTGTGTCCTTTCCAGCCCACCTTCCTTCTTCCCCCTTCTTGGTTCCCCAGCCAGTTGGGGGGAGGAAGGGGGGATGGTGGGGCTGGAGGAAAGGTTAACCTAGGGGCTGGCGAGCTTTTCAGCTTGTCCGGGGCGCTTGTGAATGCTGGACTTGATTCGTATTCTCCTCTCGTCAGGCAGGAATGTGCAGGACACAATGGCGTGTCCTGTCCTTTCCCTCCCCCGCCCTTCCTTCCCCCTCCTGCTCTCTCCCGGGCTTCCCCAAATTCAGTGCCTTCCTTCGCCTCTACCCTGCCCCCCATGCCCCCCCCCCGTTAGGTGAGGGTCCTGGCCAGAGAGCCTCCTCTGCAGACGCCTGCCAAAAACTCTTATTTGTTCCTTCTCTGGATGTTCCTGGATCAAATTAACCCACATCTGTCTATCTTTCTCTCATCTCTCTCATCCATCTACCTACCTATCTACCCACCTATTATCCATCTACCTTTATCCATCTACCTATCATCTATCTACTTACCTACTGTCTGTCTGTCTATCTATCTATCTATCTATCTATCTATCTATCTATCTATCTATCAGTCACTATCATTTACCTATCTTATCTAATTTATCATCTATTTATCACTTATCTACTATCTATCTATCTATCACGATCATCTATCTATATCATCTATCTATCTATTAATCTTATCTATCAATCTATCTGTCACTGTCTATCATTATCACCTATCAATCTTATCTATCTATCTTACCTATCTATCTTATCTATCATCCATCTAACTATCTATTATATTTCTATCATCTATCTATATCATCTATTGATCCATCCATCCATCCATCCATCCCTTTCATCTATCTATCCTTGAAGTTGTAGTCTAACCATCTTAAAAGGGCAAAGATTCAGAAACATTTGGTCTAGAATAGATTCAGATCGGGGGTCTCAGATGGGGGGGGATCTGAGAGAATCTGTGATCTGCCCTTTAAGGTCCCCCAGCTCTGAGCCGAGGTTTGGAGAAAGCAGAGGAGCCCGAGGAATCGAAGGACGGAAGGGCCACGCGGGCAGATGCCACAGGAGCTTTGAGGCCTCGTAGCCTGATCCTGCCCGTTGCATGACCCCAAGAAGCCCACTGGGGTGGGGGTTGCGGCTGCCACGCTGGATCCTCCTGGCTGACCTTGAGATCTCGGTTTCTCTCCAGCTTCCGGTGGGAGAAATATGAACGGGCTGCTGACAGAGCTCTTTGAAAAGCACTTAGGGGGCCACATCCTGCAGGTAAGTCCCCATTCTGTCCTTTTGCCTGGGGTGAGCAAGGTGCCTCCTACGACAACTTTCTCCCTCCCTCCCTCTCTCCCTCTCTCTATTTCCTTCCTTCCTTCCTTCCTTCCTTCCTCTCTTTCTTCTTTCTTTCCTTCCTTCCTTCCTTCCTTCCTTCCTTCCTTCCTTCCTTCCTCTCTTTCTTCTTTCTTTCCTTCCTTCCTTCCTTCCTTCCTTCCTTCCTTCCTTCCTTCCTTCCTTCCTTCCTCTCTTTCTTCTTTCTTTCCTTCCTTCCTCCCTCTCTTCTTCTTCCCTTTCTCCCTCTCTCTATTTCCTTCCTTCCTTCCTTCCTTCCTTCCTTCCTTCCTTCCTTCCTTCCTTCCTCTCTTTCTTCTTTCTTTCCTTCCTTCCTCCCTCCCTCTCTTCTTCTTCCCTCTCTCCCTCTCTCTATTTCCTTCCTTCCTTCCTTCCTTCCTTCCTTCCTTCCTTCCTTCCTTCCTTCCTCTCTTTCTTCTTTCTTTCCTTCCTTCCTCCCTCCCTCTCTTTTCTTCCTTCCTCCCTCTCTATTTCCTTCCTTCCTTCCTTCCTTCCTTCCTCTCTCTCTTCTCTTCTTTCTTTCCTTCATTCCTCCCTCCCTCTCTCTTTCCTTCCTTCCTTCCTCCCTCCCTCTCTTTTCTTCCTTCCTTCCTCTCTCTTTTCTTCTTTCTTTCCTTTCTCCTTCCCTCCCTCTCTTTTCTTCTTTCTTTCCTTTCTCCTTCCCTCCCTCTCTTTTTTTTCTTCCTTCCTTCCTCCCTCCTCTCTCTTCCTTCCTTCCTTCCTCTCTCTCTTTTCTTCCTTCCTTCCTTCCTCCTTCCCTCCCTCTCTTTTCTTCCTTCCTTCCTCCCTCCCTCTCTCTCTCTTTTCTTCTTTCCTCCCTCTCTCCCTCCCTTCCTCCCTTCTCCTTCTTCCTTTCCCTCCCACCCTCGCTCTGTCATAGGTCTGAACCAGTCATAACTTGAGAACTGTACAAATTGAATAAAAAAAATAAACAAATCTCCAGCTAACTATAAAGGCAGGAATGCGAGACTCCGGGCCTCTGCCTCTGTGCATGTCAAGTGTGCAAATTGTGAAGGCACAGCAGGAAGACAAAACCTTGTGCAAGGAGTCCTTATTTCCCCGTCTTCTGATCCCTTCTTGCCCCTTTGCTTGCCCCCCCCCACCTGCCACTCTCAAGACCCAGAAATTCTGCATTCTGGACATGGCTCTGGGCTCGGCTGGTTCAACCACGGTGGGTTGAGGGGGGGGCGCCTCCCTCCCTCAGAGGGAACCTAATTAGCCAGCGCTGGAGGCAGGTGGGAGAGAGCCAGGAGGGGCGGTGGGCGAGGGGTCCAATTGAGTTAGGGGCCTTGCTCCAGCCTCGGCACAGAGGGAAACCGAGGCCTTAACCTGGTTTGGCTACTGGGCCAGGTGGGGGATCCTTCTGAAATAGATTTCCTCCCGGGCTCCTGGTCCTGCCGGCCGCCTCCGCCAGCCCCTTTTCAGGAGCTAATGTAGATTTATTGGGAAGCAATTTGATTTGTCCCCAGTGTGGATGGGAAGACTGGGGGAAACAGACGGTGGGCAGGAAACTTTTGCCTTCTCTTCCCACAAAAGACCCCTCCCCAATTATTACCAAGTAATAATTGGTGGTTTCTATTTGCACCGTCTTGGGGGGGGGGGCATTTGCCAGCCCTGTAATTCCCGCCCCCAATAAAAGGAGAATATTGGTAGCCTTTCAGCCTGGCGGACTTCAACTCCCAGAATTCCCCAGTCAGCTTGGAACAAAGCTGCTCATTTTGTGGCTGGGGGATTCTGGGAGTTGAAGTCCGCCAGGCTGAAAGGGGCCAAAATGGGAGACCCCCTGGTCTAGGCTAGGTGAGCCAAGCAACAGGTGACATTGAGGAAATGCTTTGGCACAACCCAGCTGGAGCCGTGGGGGATGGACAGCGGGGGAATGAAATGTTCAGACGTGTTAATTACTGTGTCCTCTCCCCGCATCCAGTCTGCTCAGAGGTCACGGCCACAGCAATTAAATGGTTGGCACCAGAGGATGTCGGGCGTGTCTCGGGGGAGGAAGGGGTTGTTGAGGAGAACAGAAAAGGGTGGGGTGGGGGGTGGGATCCCCTCCCATTTTATTAGGAGGCGATTGGGGGCTGCCCCGCTGAAATTGACGGGCGATGAGGAAGCAGAAGAAGGCTAGAAAATGGGCGACAGAGACTTCTAGTCCCATCATAGCCATGAAAGCCGGCTGGGTGACTTTGGGCCAATCCTTCCCTCTCAGCGAAACCCACCTCACAGGGGGCTTGTTGGGGGGAAATAATCGGAGGAAGCTGTGTTGGATATGTTTGCTGTCTTGAGTTACTTGTGAAAGCAATACAGGTGAGAAATGATCAGATAGACAGAAGAGAGAGACAGAGAGGTGATAGTTAAATAGATGAGGGATGAGAGCTAGGTAGCCACATGATAGATAAGGTAGGTAGGTGGTAGGTAGGTAGGTAGGTAGATGAGAGAGAGAGAGGATAGTTAAATAGATAGATAAGATAGCTAGATAAGATACATTAGGTAGGTAGGTAGGTAGGTAGAGAGAGAGAGTTGAGAGAGATGACAGAGATAGAGAGATGATAGTTAGATAGATAGATAGATAGATAGATAGATAGATAGATAGATAGATAAAGGTCCCTTGCATTAAAGGTCCCTTGCAAGATTATTTCCCCAACCAAGTGAGTGGTAGGAAAAAAACCCACCTCCTTCCATCTCTCTGAAGATTTGAACTCAGATCCCAGGGAAATGAATGAGCAGAGCCCTCTGGTTCTGTGCCCAGCCACCTTTATTCACAGACTCTGCTTGTGCAAGGAGGGGCCCTTATTAGTGCCCTTCAAAGCCAAGACAACCCCCCCCCACACACACACTATGTGCCTGGAGGGGTTTGTCTCCAACCTTGGAAAACTCTTGAGTTCAGGAAGTCCGTCTTCCCTGCTCTGGGGCAGATTTTGTAATTCCCCCCTTGAAAATACCTTGAAAAGAGGTGTGTGTGTGTGTGGGGGGGGGTGCTTTGCCTTGGGAGGGAGATGGCTCAGCTTCGGAGGGTTGACGAAGAAGCCAAATTTCCTGGCGTGGCGGATGAGTTGCCATGGTTAGACTCAAAGGGCCATTTCAGGCTTTCTCCTTGGGGCACCCAAGAGAGCCATTTCCTACTTTCCAGAACAGTTTTGGAAACCGGGGGGGGGGGGGGGGAGTGTTTGTTTGATTATCTTCCCCCACATCCATTTCCTCCCTTTGCAGTTTCTCTGGAGGATCCCCAAGAAATCACTACCTTTTATAGGTGCCTGTGTATGTAGGTATCTATATGGATATGGATGGATGGAAAGACAGAGACAGAGATAGATAGATTGATAGATAGATAGATAGATAGATAGATAGATAGATAGATAGATAGATAGATAGATAGATGGTAGGTAGGTAGATAGATAGATAGATAGATAGATGGAGATGAAAGATGGAGAGAGAGGGATGTAGATAGATAGACAGACAGACAGACAGATAGATATAGATGGAGAGAGAGAGAGAGATGGATAGATAGATACAGATGTAGGTAGGTAGATAGATAGATAGATAGATAGATAGATAGATAGATAGATAGATAGATAGATAGATAGTAGGTAGGTAGGTAGATAGATAGATGGAGATGAAAGATGGAGAGAGAGGGATGTAGATAGATAGACAGACAGACAGACAGACAGACAGATAGATATAGATGGAGAGAGAGAGATGGATAGATAGATACAGATGTAGGTAGGTAGATAGATAGATAGATAGATAGTAGGTAGGTAGATAGATAGATAGATGGAGATGAAAGATGGAGAGAGAGGGATGTAGATAGATAGACAGACAGACAGACAGACAGATAGATATAGATGGAGAGAGAGAGAGAGATGGATAGATAGATACAGATGTAGGTAGGTAGGTAGGTAGGTAGGTAGGTAGATAGATAGATAGATAGATAGATAGATAGATAGATAGATAGACAGACAGACAGATAGATATAGATGGAGAGAGAGAGAGAGAGAGAGATGGATAGATACAGATGTAGATAGATAGATAGATAGATAGATAGATAGATAGATAGATAGATAGATAAAGAAAATACCCAAATAAAGTTGAATACCATACATATAAATACCTGCGAAAACATAAGAAAATAAATATAGATAGATATAGATATACAGTAGATAGACAGATAGAGATATCTCTATATATCAATATATCGATATCGATATATCTTTATTGAATTTCTCAAACAGCTCAAATACAGGCCTGGGGAAAGTTAGAAAAAAAGGAAAGCAAGAAAAAGAAGAATTAGAAGTGTAACAATACTGTCATGGCCATCAATGAAGGTGTACATGTTCCAAGATAAAGGTTGCAGGATCTAACCTAAGTCGCTCACCGAAACCAAAATGTTTGAGTTTCCATGCTCTTGGACTCTTTTCTAGAGCCCAAGGAATTTTTCTCTGTGCTTTGGGCTGTTTTGTGTGTGGTATTTAGCCAACCATCAACAGCCCAACCAACATCTCAACAAGGGTCCCCAACCTTGGCCACTTTAAGACTTCAATTGAAGTTGAGCTGAAGTCCACAAGTCTTAAAGTGGCCACGGTTGAGGATCTCTGATCTAAAAAGCCACCTGCAACTAGGCAGAAATATAAAAGTCAAACCCACCAAACTACCCAAAGCACATTAAGGAGACAGAGCTTCCCTGGAGAGGGGCTCCAGCACGAGTCTGCTGGGGAAAAGGAGGGAGTTGCATGTTGGGGAGACTGTTTTTATGTACACACACACACACACACACACACAGTTGAATTGTGTTCCTTTTCCCCCCCACAGTCCCTGGATGGCTTCGTCTTTGCACTGAACCAAGAGGGGAAATTCCTTTACATCTCAGAGACGGTGTCTATTTACCTGGGCCTTTCACAGGTAGGTGTTGTGCACGAGGGCAGGTTCTAAAACAGGGGCTCCCAACCTTTTCTATACCCTGCACCCCTAGAATGCTTCCGATAGATTAGAATAGAATAGAATAGAATAGAATAGAATAGAATAGAATAAAGTGGAATAGAATAGAATGGAATGGAATGGAATAGAATGTGGAGAATGGAGAATAGAATGGAATGGAATAGAATAGAATAGAATAGAATAGAATAGAATAGAATAGAATAGAATAGAATAGAATGTGGAGAATGGAGAAGAGAATATGGAGAAGAGAATATGGAGAATAGAATGGAATGGAATAGAATAGAATAGAATAGAATAGAATAGAATGTGGAGAATGGAGAAGAGAATATGGAGAATGGAATGGAATGGAATAGAATAGAATAGAATAGAATGTGGAGAATGGAGAAGAGAAGAGAATATGGAGAATAGAATAGAATAGAATAAAGTGGAATAGAATAGAATTAGAATAGAATAGAATAGAATAGAATAGAATAGAATAGAATAGAATAGAATAGAATAGAATATAGAATAACAGAGTTGCGAGGGACCTTGGAGGTCTTCTAGTCCAACCTCCTGCTTAGGCAGGAAACCCTACACCACACCACTTACAAAAGTAAATAATTATAGGCATATCCTTATGCCTAGACAGTATGACTTTGAAACTTCTGAAGCCAAGTTTTTGCAACCCCCTGGAATATCATCTTGAACCCCCGGTTGGGACCTCCCTGTCCTAAGTCATTTTTCTCCAAGGCCATCGTGACTTTGAGCTGTTGTCCGAGAGAACGAGATCGTACTACTTGTAGAAATCTTTGAGTATGCTGATATGATATTAAGTTGGTGGCTCAGGGCACCTTTCCCGGCAAACGCTGTTTGGACGCCCTCTTCCGTGTCCTCGCCAGCCTCACCTGCTGAGTGCCCAGAACATCCGCCGTCTGGTTTTTCGGCCCGCCAGTCGCTCTGCCACATACATAATGAGCCACCACAATTATCTCCCCTGGAAATGACACCAGCCAGGCATCATCGCCTGGTAATTGATGATCAATGATCAGCCGGCTCCTTCCGAGCAGGAATTGATTGATCGTGGTGGCAGAGGGAGTCGGGGAGGGGAGAGAGAGAGAGAATGGGAGAGGGGGGGGAGGGAGAGAGATAAAGAGAGATAAAGGGAGAGGGAGAGATAAACAGAGACAGAGGGAGGGATAGATAGAGGGAGGGAGGGAGGGAGGGAACATTTGCTAAAGTTTATCCCCCCTCTTTTCTTGCAGGAGAAACTGAGGCGGGAAGACGGGGTGGGGGGTGGGGGGAGGAAATTGTAGAAGTGCCCAACATTCTGCAGAAACTCCCCCTCCTCAAATAGGAAACCTGCCTTGCAAATCAGCCCAGTGCCAGCCGTTGAGAAAGGGGGGGACTCTGATCGTGACCCACCTTTGGGTTCACTTTCAGGTTTTTAATTTCAGATTACATCCAAATTCTGGAAGGCGGTATTATCCCATTTCCCCCCCCCCCAAATATTCCCGGCTCCTTTTCACATTCCTGCCATTTCTTTCTCGCACATGTTTGAACTGTAAGTCATAAGTCCCTTTTTTTTTTGCAAAGGCTATTATAACTTCAGACTGTCGCTGAATGGGGTGGTTGTAAATCGAGGAGCGTCTGTGGTGCCATTCCTCATACAGGGAGTCCTCGGGTTACGATGGCAACTGAGCTCCAAACTAATTTCTGCTCAATGAAACGTTTGTTTTGTTTCGCGAGCTTTTACGCCCCAGTGGTGTTCCCTGAATCCCTGCAGTTATGTTCAGTTTATGACGCAGTTGTTAAGCGAATCAGGGTTTCCCGTTGACTTGGCTTGTCACAAGGCTGCAAAAGGGGGATTGCGTGAACCCAGGATGCTGCAACAGGTTTAAGTACAAGTCAGTTTCCAAGCATCTGAATTTTGATCACATGACAAAAATCAGGATGTGGCAATGGCCCTTCAGTGTGAAAATAAGTCACCTTTTTTTCAATGCTGTTGTAATTTCAAATGGTCACTAAGTGAACTGTTATAAGTCAAGGACTATCTGTACTCCTACTTTGATTTAGTCGGGGACAGCTTGATACAAATGTGGGGCGGGGGGGGTTGCCCCCACCCCACCCCATAGGAAAGTCTCCTTTAAATCAGGGGTCTCCAATCTTGGCCACTTTAAGACTTGCGGACTTCAACTCCAAGAATTCCTTAGCCAGCAAAGAATTCTGGGAGTTGAAGTCCGCAAGTCTTAAAGCAGCCAAGGTTGGCAGAGGAATTCTGAGAGTTGAAGTCCACAATTCTTAAAGCGGCCAAGGTTGAACATCCCTGCTTTAAATCACGGAAAACAGATAGAAAAAGAGGGAGAAATTTTATCATCCATCTTTCTTTCTTACTGGCAGTCAGAGCCCGGAGTGATTTTTGGGGGAATCCTACAGAATTCAGAAGAACAGAGTTGGAAGGGTCCTTAAAGGTCTTCTAGTCCAACCCCCTGCTCGAGTAGGAGACAGTCCCACAGGGTAGACCCTTTAGGACAGGGTTGTCCAACCTTGGCAACTTTAAGACTTGTGGACTTCAACTCCCAGAGTTCCTCAGCCAGCTTCGCTGGCTGGGGAATTCTGGGAGTTGAAGTCCACAAGTCTTAAAGTTGCCAAAGTTGGACACCCCTGTTTTAGGAGAAAAACTGTGTTAGCCTGCCGGAATCAAACCCCAGGAACTTTGCAGGTGACCATTTTGACTCGAAGCAGAAGGTTTTGTGAGCTGCGCTTTCCGTCTTTCAAGGAACGTTGTGGATCCCAAAAGATCCCACCGGAAACCCCCTCCTGCCTTTTCTGGAACCAGTCCCTTAGCTGCACTCCCAACAGTTTCTTTTCTTTCCAGCTCCTTTCTCTGCGTTCTTTCCTTTTCACCTTGAGAACAAGGCAAGAACGGGGCCGATGATGCTGGCTCCCACCAATCGCAGGTGCCAGCGTCTCCGTCCGCAGGGAGACCCCCTCCCCAACTTGCCTTAAGCAATTAGAGGGGGATGAAAAGAAGGAGGGGGGATTTTTTTTTGTCTCCAGAAGCTGAGCTGCTTGCCTGGGCTGGCCCCCAGCCCAGATACGACGACGCCTGATGTGAGAGTGACAGCTGTCTCCTTCCATGGGGCGCCTGGAAGAATATGCAGGGCACGGTTCATTCTTTGGCTATAAGGAGGTAGCCAGAACAACGGGTGAGTCACCGGAAGGATGTCTGGAGGACGTGCCGTCTCTGGATGAGGTCGTCCGAAGTCATGACGTCCTCCCGGGGCTGGCTAGTTGTCGCTTCTTGGGGGTGGCCATTTCCAGCCCCTATCGCTCCTTCCTTCAGGACACGCAAGGAAACCACCCCAGAATTGGGGGACCCGGGGTTGGACCTGCCCGCCGTAAACGGCCCATGTTGTTTTTCCTCTGGGACTCAGCCAGGAGAGGAAACATTTCCCATGTTCTCATCCGCCCCAAGTCGATCTGAGAACAAGATGGGCAGACCCAAAATTGGAGGTAGAAATACACATTTATGAAATACTAGCTCTATACCCATGTGCTCTGCTACGAAACTATGTGGTAGGGCTTAGTTTTGGGGGAGGAAAATAAGGAGAAAAAAAAAATCTGCCTACCAGCATCCATCGGTATTCATCTGGCTAGCGTCCTGTGTGTGAGAGTTGTGGGCTGTTTGGAAACTGAAGCAGTATTTGCTGTGTGAGCAAGAAGGAAACAGCAAGGAGCCTGGGCGTGGCTTAGCTCAACTGTTCTGGACTCAAGCTGCTTAGTGCTCTGAAACGGAAACGGAAACTCCTCCCCTCTGCTGGTGTTTTGCCTTTGGAAGAGATTTCTTTCCAGGTGGGGAGGGGGAGCAGAACCCCTTAGCATCAGAGCCTGTTAATAATGATGAAGATGATGATGATGATAATAATGATGATGATGATGAAGATGATGATGATGATGATGATGATGATGATGATGATAATAATAATAATAATAATAATAATAATAATAATAATAATAATAATAATAATAATAAAGGAAATACTCTAAATGCTCTGATGGTCATTTAGAAAAATCCTTCCTGACTGAGCCCCTAGAAGCCAAAAGGAACATAGGTGCCAAATTTCAAGTTTGTAGGCTTTACGGTCCTGGAGATTTTGTGATGATGTGTGAGGGATATTTAGCTTTTATATAGATAGAGAGATAGATAGATAGATAGATAGATAGATAGATAGATAGATAGATAGATAGATAGATAGATAGATAGATAGATAAAGAGGCAGTTTGGTCTAGCGGTTAAGGCACCAGGTTAGAAAGCGGAAGGCCGGGAGTTCAACTGCCACCGCAGCCATAAAAGCCAGTGGGATGACTTTAGCCAATCCCCAGGAGGTGTTGAGTTCTAATCCCATCTTAACTGTTAAAACCAGATAGAAATTTACCTGCCACCCATCTCTTCTCCAGGCACCTTGCAAGGGAGGGATACCCATGCCTGGCTCTGCTCAGCCTAGCAGGTGCGTCTCTCTTGCCGTAGCCCCAGGGCGAGCGCCCACGCCGGCCTTTTCAACCGCTTGTCTGTCAAGACTCGCACGCCCAGAGCAAACCTCCAGCAAGGAGACGGCGGCCTTTGATCTCCTTCCTTGAGTTGGGAAGGGGACGATCCTTGCCGTGGGCCTGGGAGGAAGGTCGAGGTGCCTGGTGTGTGTGTGTGTGTGTGTGTGCAGTTGAGCCCGGCACAGCTTAATGCCAAGGAGATAAATGCCATTCTACAATCCATGTCTTCCTAGCTGCCGGGCAACCTCACCATGCCAGGCTGGAGCCCGGCCACCTGGCTGTCGGGCGCTTCCGTTTCCCCTCCATCCACCTTGCCAGGCGCCCTGGAGACGTCCTTCGCTGGAGCTCCCCTTTCTTCGGGCTTCCTGGCCCCTGGCATCCCCCCCCCCACTTCCCAAAATTGCACTTTGAATTAAGATGTTTTAACATGTTGTTGTTGTTTTTAAATGTTCTGATGCGTTTTGTTGCATTTAACGTATTTTATTTTTTTTTGTTAATGTTAAGGATATGTGAAATATATAGCATTATAAGCGATACTCGCACAGGATTGTCTGGGGTGCTATGCATTTTCTCCACGGCCTGTTTTCATTGTTGCCTTCTGGGAGGGGGTTTCACAGTACCCAAAGGAAAACTTCCACATCTGGCCACGGTTTTCTTCCGTGAAGTGTCTGTCTTGTGAAGCTGTGTTTTCAAAATGGACAGTGATATATGTGTGTGTCCGTCCGTCCGTCCGTCCCTCCCTCCCTCCCTCCGTGTCCCTCCAGGCGCTGTATGAAGTCCCTCCCTCCCCCCCCCCAGATGGGTTTGTCGAGGTCACAATGAAAGTTGGACACGGCTGCCCTGCCGCCTTGAAAGCCCAGCCAGCTGTTAGAAGCAGCCGTGTCGGTTATCCCCACCCAGAAACAGACCTTCCTCCCCCCTTGGCTGAGCTCCCCCTCCCCCCTTCTGACGCCTCCCCTTTCTCCTCCTGGCTGCTGGTGCATCTTTAATGAGGACTAGTTCCTTGGAATGCATGCGACCCTCAGCCGGGAAAGCCAATTCTTCTGCCTGATTATCTATCGATTTCTTGGCCCTGCCTTCATTGCAATGCAGGGGACGTGAACCTGAATTCGTTGACCGTCGTGGAACCCAGGCGAGGGGTCTGCTTCAAAAGTGTCAGCAACCGGTTGCTGGGTGGGTGTGGCCATGGTGGGCGTGGCCTAGTCGGCCTCCTGCACCATGGGGGAGGGGGGCTGTTTTCGCTCTCCCGGACTCCGGAGGCCCTCTAGAGGCTGGAAATGGGCCCAGAACTTCTGGAAGGCCCGTTTTCTGCCCACCCTGAACCTCCACACAGTCCCTGTACTTACCTGGCATCCAAAATGGGCTGTGTGGGGACCCAGGGAGGGGAGGTTGGGTGGGGCCAGCCAGGAGTGGGATTTAACGGTTTGCTGAACTGGTAATTAAAAATGATAAAATTAGCAACCGGATCGCCCAAACCGGGGTGAACCGGTAGAGTCTCAAAGAAGGGGTTGAGTTGGGAGGTCACCCCTCTCTCCCCCTGGGACTAACTTTGAATGTGACTTTCTTGGGGAGCTCTGGAGGTGCCGCCAAGGGCCTGGGGGAAGGAGGAGGAGAAGCAGAGAGAAATGGGGCTGGGGGCATTCCTGCAGAGGCATCCGTGCACCCCCAGGAAAGAGAGGACCTGAGAGAAGGGGGACGAGGGGGATTGTGGGATACTGACCCCATAGACTGACTGCTTCAAGCAAGGAGTTTAATGTGGGGGGGGGTTTGCTTTGCTCTGCTCTCAGTACATCATGGGATCCACACACACACACACACACACATCCCCAAATAAATGATGGACAGGGAGAAATCCTGAATCAGGTCTGAGAGTTTAAGATTTCATTTAATTAGTTTCCAAAGACTTATATGCTTCCTTTCCTTTTTCTCTCCTTCCCTCCTTCCTTCCTTCCTTCCCCTCTTTCCTTTCCTTTTCTCCTTCTTTTCCCTCTTTCCTTCTTCCTTCCTTCCTTCCTTCCTTCCTTTCCTGCTTCCTTCCCCTCTTTCCTTTCCTCTTTCCTTTCCTTTCCTCCCCCCCCTTCCTTCCTTCCTCCCTCCCACCTTGCTTTAGTTATTTTGGGTTTACACCTGGGGGGGGAACCGGGGTGGGTGGGGTTCCAGAACAGTTGAAGGCCTGGTGACCTGCCGCCCTTGACCTTTGAACCTCTCCTTGCTCTTCCAGGTGGAGCTGACTGGCAGCAGCATCTTCGACTATGTCCACCCAGGAGACCATCTAGAAGTGGCCGATCAGCTGGGGCTGAAGGCTCCCCTGGGCCCCGGTCACCCCCAGCGTCCTAAAGCTTCCCTCCTGGGCCCCTCCTCCTCGTCCTCCAGCTTGTCTGAGGGTCCTCAGTCAGGTACACCCACTCTTGGACACCCCCCCCCCAAAGTGACCCCCAAAGCAGGCTCGGAGGCTGTCTGGTCACCTGTTGAGTCAGGAAGCACTTAGCGCATGCTCAGAGGTGCCCTCTTACCTCTGGAGCTTACTTCACAGAATTCTGACAAGCAACGGATTGTCTGGCAGAGCCCATAAGCTGGTTTGTTGGATGTATCATGTCTGTGTGCCTGAACCCAGCCGGTTAAAACTTGGCTTGAATTAAACCATGGTTTTCTGAGGCATGTCCCAAGGTTGTCCTGATGGGGGTCTGTGCATCCTTTCCTTCCGAGTAAACCTCTTTGCTGAGGTCTGTGGAGGGGTGTTGGGGTATCTGGGCTTGGTGGTGATAAGGGTCTCAGCTTCACCTTCCCTTCTCCCCACCCACCCCCGAACGACGGGCAGGGAGAAAGAACGAGCCCCTCCTTTCCTCCCCTGGGTTGTTGCAGGCCGAGCTTTTATCTGGGGAACTAGTTAAAGATTTATACCACGACGGCATCTGAAAGAGAATAGCAGATCAGCCACTGTCAAGGCTGCGTCCTCAGGAGGAGGAGGAGGAGGGGGAGGAGGGGGGTCCTCCAGGATTTGGCTGAGGGTCCATCATGTCTTGGTCCCTGGGCCTGACTCGGGCAGCTTTGCCCCTCTGCCCCGAAGCGTCAATGGGGCAGCAAGGAAAAGACACATTCTCTGTCCATAGTCGAAGCCATGGGGGGAAAATACTATTTCTTTCTTTCTTTCTTTCTTTCTTTCTTTCTTTCTTTCTTTCTTTCTTTCTTTCTTTCTTTCTTTCTTTCTTTCTTTCTTTCTTTCTTTCTTTCTTTCTTTCTTCCTTCCTTCTCTTCTCTTCTCTTCTCTTCTCTTCTCTTCTCTTCTCTTCTCTTCTCTTCTCTTCTCTTCTCTTCTCTTCTCTTCTCTTCTCTTCCTCCTGCTGCTCCTGTTCCTCCTCCTCCTCCTCACCGTAAACCCTTCTTCTTCAACCATTGATGGTGTTATCTAGCTTGGCAATGAAATGTCTACAAGAAAACCACCAAACTCAAACAGCTAGCTGGGGAATTCTAGGAGTTGAAGTCCACAGGAGTTAAAGTACCCAAGGTTGGAGCCCATAGATGAATAAATAAAACTTTTATTGGCGTTTCTTTTTTCCCTGAAGGAGGAGGAGGAGGAGACGGTGAGGAGTTTCAGCTGAGGCTTTGGGTGAACAAATTCAGTCTTTCCTTTCTCCCTGGTGACACTTGTGGCACACACAGAAACCGTGATGCTCACACACACACAAACACACTGCCTTGTTCTTTAGACCTTTCCAGTTCCCGCACTGCCGAAGGAGAGGAAGTCCTGGAACGTTCCTTCTTTGTCCGCCTGAAGTCCACTTTGACCAAGAGAGGACTTCACATCAAGACTTCGGGCTATAAGGTAAAAGTGAGGGCTGGGGTTCAATGAATGGCCATAAGCCGAGGACTACTGGGAGCGCCCTTTGGGATACAGCATCCCTCCGTGGCCCCTGATCCCCTCTGGGCCCCTCTTTTGCCCTCCAGGTGATCCACGTCACAGGCCGCCTCCGTTCCCGACGTCCGTCCTATCCCCACACGGTGCTGGGCCGGGTGCTGGGACTGGTGGCACTGGCGCACACTCTGCCTCCCTCCACCCTCAGTGAGGTGCGCATTGAGTGCCACATGTTCGTCTTCCGGGTCAACATGGACCTCCAGATCGTGTACTGTGAGAGCAGGTGAGTGAAGGGGACAGTTGGACGGGGGCCTGGCCTGGCCCGGCCAGAAAGGGCTGGGCACTGGCAGGGATGACATAAGAACCGGGCGCCAAAGTGAAGCCCAGCAGAGCACATGGTGTGTCCAGAACCCGACCCATTTGGGGAGGGACGCTAGATGTGAATTGTAACTTTTATGGCCAGCTGACTCAGCCTGGACTGGAACTGGCCATGTTCTGTAGTCCACAGTCCAGCTTGGGTGATGACCAGGTTTGGTGCCACCTGATGACCAAGGTTGGTGCCACCTGTGACCTGATTTGATGACATCTGATGACCAAGTTTGGTGACATGTGATGACCAAGTTTGGTAACATGTGATGACCAAGTTTGGTGACATGTGATGACCAAGTTTGGTGACATCTGATGACCAAGTTTGGTGACATGTGATGACCAAGTTGGGTGACATTTGATGACCAAGTTTGGTGACATGTGATGACCAAGTTGGGTGACATGTGATGACCAAGTTGGGTGACATCTGATGACCAAGTTGGGTGACATCTGATGACCAAGTTTGGTGACATCTGATGACCAAGTTGGGTGACATCTGATGACCAAGTTGGGTGACACCTGACTTCTTGCTCTCTTGAGGGAGTGCTCTGCACACCATCAAGTAGACGTCACTGGCTTTGAAAGGGAGGGGAAGAAACTCAATCTCCCATTGACCATGAAAGTTAGCAAGCAGAAGGATCATATTATCTCCTGGCATTGTGAGGGCTCCATCACCAGAGGTTTTCAAGTAACGGTTGGGTGTCCATTTGCCTGGGCTGATATGAGGATACCTGATCCCTTCCAATCCTAAGACCCCCTACCTGCCCACATACCCAGCATCTGGACAGAAAACCTGGGAGAACCTCAAGTGGTCAACCCTCTTAGCCTTGGTGGACCCAAGATCTACCTTCACTTTAGAAGGTGTCCTGCCTTTCCGAGAAGCTAGGAAGTCCTGGCCTCCCTTAGACACCCCATGGAGAAGACCGTGTGGATCCTCTCCCCTTCGAGACCATCTACAAGAGTTTAACCAAGTTCTCCTCCTCCTTTAAATTCCACCTCAAACCGGGTCAACAGCTTTCTTTTTCTCCTTCTCCTTCTCCTTCTCTTCTCCAGGATCACGGACTACATGGACTTCTGTCCCTCGGAACTTGTGGGGAAGAGCTGCTATCGGTTCATCCATGGGGAAGACGTGGAAGGGATCCAGCAAAGCCACTTGGACTGTACGTGGTCCCAAGGAGGGCACAATAGCATGTTGGGATTTACGGATCCTGGGTTTCTTTGCTGGGTTGCAATCCCGGAGGCTTCCTTCTTCACCAGACATTTTAGTTGTCAGGATTCCGGCAGTTACCCCCAATTAAATCCTGAGTCTTGAGCTAAACTTCCAAGCCTTCAAAAGGATTTATTAGGAGTAAACATGCTAGCACTGCCTGGGTGTAGCCGACTCTGAGACACATCATTCCTTGTCCCCCTTGACCCTCGTTTTCCCCCACCCCCTGGGTGTATCGAAATCCATATTCTCCAACGAGACACATCCATAGCCCAGAGTCATCAATCAGGCTCTCCAGTTAGTATTTTGCATGGCAGAAACTTCAGTCACCTGGTTACGATCTTTGAAAACATGGAATGCACTTTCGGTTTCCAAGCTGCTGCACTGCTCCCCCTTTCTCCCTTTCTGTTGGCAACTCTAAAAAGACCAGGCAAATATTTTATGACTTGACATTAGTGGCACAGGTAGTCCTCGAATTATGACTACAATCGAGCCCCAAATTTCAATTGCTAAGCGAGACAGTTGCAAAGTTGAATTTTGCTCCATTTTACGACCTTGCTTGAGACCCTTGTTAAGTGAATCACTGCAGTTGTGTTAAGTGAGCCACACACCTGTTAAGTGAACCTGTCTTATCAGGTCGTAACCCGCCGGGACGCTGCGGCCATCATAACTATGAGTCAAAAGGGCCACGTATCTGAATTTTGATCGTATGACCATAGAGATGCTTCAACGGTCGTAAGTGTGAAAAACTAGTCGTAAGTGCCTTTTGTCAGTGCCATTGTAATTTTGAGCGGTCACTAAAAGGGCACCGTTGTAAGTCGAGGACTATCTGTGTGATGTTCAACTTCTAGATAAATCTGGGCAGCTCAGAACCGTCCAAAACAAAGAAATTCCCAAAAAAAATTTTTTTTAAAGATAAAAGATGTTAGGAACAACAAACCTCTTATCTCCACACAGTACCATGAGCCATTTTATCAGGTACATTGCTCCTGTCTTGGGGAGCTTTGCCCATCTCCTAAGCATCACAATTGTTTTCGTGAAGCTGTCTGGAAAACATTTTTGCGTGATTTCATACGCTGATTCTCCCTTTTAGGAAAGGAAATGCAACTGTCTGCAAATAAAGTAATATTTACTGTATCAGATTAAAAAAAATGCTGTAAATGCATTTGTTGGTGGAGTTCTTGGTGCTGAGTTGAGCTTGGCTGTTTGGTTGCAGACGTTTCATTACCCAACTAGGAAACTTCAACAGTGCTGGGGGGGGGGAGTAGCAGAGAAGAGGAAGAGGAAGAGGAGGAGAATTGTGGGGTCCTTTGTACTTTCAAAGCTTAGTTGTTTTCTTGCAGACATTTCATTACCCAACTAGGTAACATCATCAGTGCTGATGAGGGTGGGAGAATATATCAGCTTCAGCAGCCAGCCAGATAAGCCCGGATGAACCCCAGACAATCAAGCAGAAAACAATACCTGAATCAAGAGGGGAAACCACAATGACATTGACAGGACAAGTGACTGTATATAAGCACCGGTGAGGTTCCCTAGCTGGGTCACAAAATGCCTGCATGCAAACCGCCTGGCAGTAAACACCTGCAGAGGTTTGACTGGAGCACGCAGCTGTTTTTGAGCCTTGGCCAAGATGGACTCTTGTTCTTTCTGCACCCCACTTTAGTGTTGAACAAGGGGCAGGTGGTCACCCACTATTACCGCTGGCTGCAGAAGAGCGGGGGCTTCGTCTGGGTCCAGTCCTGTGCCACCATCTCGGTCAACGTCAAGAATCCCTCCGAAAGGAACATGGTATGGGTGAACTACATCCTCAGGTGAGTAGAGGAATGCAGATGTGCCTGGGCCCCTTGAAGACTTGCCGACTTCAACTCCCAGAATTCCCCAGCCAGCATGTCCACAAGTCTTCAAGGGGCCAAGATTGGAGGCTCCTGCTCTGGCTGGGGAATTCTGGGAGTTCATTTAGTGACCATTCAAAGTTATAACGGCTCTGAAAAAAGTGATGTAATCAGTTTTCCCCACATCCTCCTAATCAGGCAATCCGTCCATTCGGACGCTTGGCAACCGACTCATATTTATGACCATTGCAACGTCCCTGGGGGGGGAGACGTGATCCCCCTTTTGGACCTTCTGACAGGCCAAGTCAATGGGGCAGCCCGATTCACTTAACGACCGTGTTGCTAATCTTAAGAGATGCAGGGATTCCCTTAACAGCAGTGGGGGGGGGAGAAAGGTCACAAAATGGGACAAAGCTCCCTGAACGACTGTCTCCCTTAGCAACAGAAATGTGGGGCTCGATAACGATGGTCGTAAACTGAGGACTGCCTGTATTCCGTTGCTCTCGAGCGGGGGGGGGGGGGAAACAGAGGCAGTCCTGCGAAATTTGCTCCCCAAAACTTTTTGCGAAACGGCCTTCTGTGCTTTTCCACCCGAAAAATTCCCTTAAAGCAGAAACTTAGCTCTGCAGGAATCCTCCCTGCTGGGCTAGGTTTCTCCATTTGGGGATTTGGGGTTTTTGTTTTTATTTTATTTTAATTTTAAAGCAACGCAGACCAGTGCAAGCCTGGTGCAAGGCACAACTTTGGTGCTCGGCTCTGGGCTCCCTTCTGTCCTCACCCCAGTTTTGCTGCCCCCCCACCCAACCCCCTCAGGCCTTCCTCCCCTCCCAGCTGGACTCTTGAAACTGCTGAATTGCCTCTGCTGAGCCCTTTTTTTTCTTTCTCCAGGGATAAAAGCTGTGTGAATGGCTGTCCCAGATGGTTATTCATGGCTGTATTTTCTCTCTTTTTTTTCTCCCCTCTCCATAAAGGCAAAGGAAGCATTCTTATGCTAATCCGGCACGCAATTGCCGATACTAATGTATGATTTGTCAGGGTGATTAGTATTTTAGTTAATTAGAGCTGTAATTAGAGCCTAATTAACTTTCTTGCAGCAGCCTCCCTGCCTGCAAGCTCGCTTGCCTCCCTATTTCTCCCCCCCTCCCCAGCTTCCCATAAAACTTTGCATGGGTGTTGGGGGGGGGATTGTTGGGGGTCCTGTATCAGGCAACGGGTGGGGTGGGGGATGGGTTGCAAGAAGAGAGGGGTTTTATTTGGGGGCGTCCAAGATTTTGGGGGTCAGGTAATAGCAAACTGAGGGACGAGCTGAGCCGGCTGCCCCCTTTTGCAAGCGTGTGGGGAAGGGGGGATTGTGCAGCTCGTTTGGGGGGCAGGAGGGAGCGGAAGGCAGCTGTGCTGCTCCTGCAGTTGATGAAAAACTTCTCTCTTTTTGGGGGGGCCAATCAAGGCATCCAAGAGGGATGGGCTTCTGCCCCCCCCCACTGGATCTCTGCAGCCTCCCATGGATTCGGGGAGGGCAGCTCCTAAGTGGTCCCTGAGGTAGTGAGAGGTGGGTGGGGTATACATCTGATTAAGAAATAGGTTGCAGGGGTGTGTGTGTGTGTGTGTGTGTGTGTTGTAGATGGGCAGCAGGAGTTTCCATTTGGGGTGGAGGTTGAAAGCTGAGCCCCCAAAGTCTTCTGGCTGATGGTTCCTTAAAGCCAGGCCCTCCCAACATGGCCCCTTTAAGGCTTGTGTGGACTCCAACTCTCAGAATTCCCCTCCTTCCCTTCCTTCTTTCCTCTCTCTCTCCTTTCCTTCCTTTCCTCTCTTCCCTTCCCTTCCTTCTTTCTTCCTTTCCTCCCTCCCTCCCTTATTTTTCTTCCTTTCTTTCCTTCCTTCCTTCCCTCCCTTCCTTCTCTTCACTTCCTCTTCCTTCCTTCTTCCTTTCCTCCCTCCCTCTCTCCCTCCCTTCTCCTTTCTTTTTCTTTTTTTCTTTCCTTCCTTCCTTCCCTGCCTCCCTCCCTCCTTCCTTCCTTTTCTTCCCTTCCCCTTCCTTCTTTCTTCCTTTCCTCCCTCCCTCTCTCCCTCCCTTCTCCTTTTTCTTTTTTTCTTTCCTTCCTTCCTTCCCTGCCTCCCTCCCTCCTTCCTTCCTTTTCTTCCCTTCCCCTTCCTTCTTTCTTCCTTTCCTCCCTCCCTCCCTTTTCATTTATTTCTTCTTTCTTTTTTTCTCTAATCTGTCTCTGTTTGTTCTTGGACAGTGGAGCAACTGCGGCCCTCCACCGCCCATCCGTTCCTTCCTTCGCTGCTTCCGGCTGCAGGTGGCTGTCCCATTCAAGTGGACTTTCCGCTGAGCCTAGGCGGGTGGGCTGGAATGGGCGGTTATTTTAATCCTCTTCCTTTTGCAAATCAGGAGGCAATTTGCATTCCTTTTAGCCTGGGAAGGGGGCGGCTGAAGGGCATTTCTGCTGCCTCCAAGTGGTGGGCCGACCTTGGCGACTCAAGCCAGATCACATTGATGAGGTCAACGACCAGCAAAATTTAAAAGAAGAAAAACAAGCGTGATGCAAACAAATACAACAACAACACCATAACTCCCTGCTGTTTATATTTTGTTTTAATATTTTCCAGCAAGCCAGAAGGCAAGAGCATAGCTCTGGATGTTTTCCAGGTTCCTGGCATCCCCGCCAGACAGATGGAAGCGCCCAACGCAGGAACGGATTTCAAAGGTGAAAGTCCTGGAAAGACGTGCAAAGGGGGGGGGGTGCAACCTTTTGACGGTGACCTGCTGGTGGAAGACTTTGGGGAAGGGGGAGAAAAGGTCTTTAGTGTAGACATTCCCAATTCCTGCAACCATTCGTCATATGGTTTAGCCTCCAGACCCTTTAACAAAGAGGTCTCCAAACTTGGCAACTTGGAGACTAGTGGACTGCAACTCCCAGAATTCCCCATGCTGGCTGGTGAATTCTGGGAGTTGAAGTCCACAGGCCTCAAAGTTGCCAAGATTGAACCTGGGCGGTCTGGGTGGTCCGTCAGCCCTCAGATGGAGAGTCAACAACCCCCAGGTCTGGAGGTGGCTGGTGAGGAAGAGTGCCTGATACATGGATTGCAGAAGGCAGAGGAGAGGAGAGCAGTGGAAATCTATGGGCTGGTCCTCAGGATGGAAGAGCCACCGCTGTTAGCAAAGCCCCACCTATCTCTGGGGATAAAAGGCAGGGGGCGGAGATGAATAGGTGTGGCCAACAACTACTTGTTACCCACTAGTAAGAGAGAAACCTTTTCGCCAGGGCTGCTGCTGGCGCTCCTAATGAAGGAATCCTCGAGTTCACTTCAGAGGGTTGGTCGTGTTTGGGAAGCTGGGTCAGAACACAATCCCCTGCCTGGTTGACCCTTCCCTGTTTTCCCCTTGACAGAGAGTGACCGGGGGAAGCCATGCCCAGCTAGCAAACCCCTGGGGACCCTGGCCCAGTCCTACCCTAGGAGCGTGGCCAAAATGGGGCGGCACTGCCACCTGGTGGAGAGCAAGCCCAGTGGCCCTGAAGCCAAATACCCAGAGGAGGGGGCCTCAGAGGAGGGGGCCGGCAGTGACGCAGAGACCCCTCCCAGAAAGAGGATCAAACTGGAGTTCCCTCTGGAGAGCCCCCAACCCAAGGGGAAGGAGGAGACCTCGCTGGGCAGCTCCGAGGACTCCGACAGCAGCAGCGCTTCGGAGCCAGAGATGGTCCCCCAGCAGACGGGGCTCCTGCCCAGGAAGGTGAACGGTTGCAAGACCGGTGGGCAGAGGACCATAGTCCCCAGCAGTCCCTGCACGTCGGAGTTCACCTCTGTCATCCAGATCCAAAAGGGCGCCTCCCTCAGAGCCGACCCAGCCCTCAGCATCAAATCAGAGCAGGGGCTCCAGGCCAAAGGCGGGCTCTGGACCTGTCCCAGGGCGAAGGCCAACCCTTTCCCCATGAACAAAGCCCTTCGGCTGGAGAAGCCCGTGGGGAGACCAGCGTCCTCGCATTTATACGTCTCCATCCCTGACTCAGTGCTCACCCCGCCCGAGGTGGACAACGGTCCGGCCAAGGGGGGGGCCTTCAGCGCCTCTCCCCGGGCGCCTCCATCCTCCTCGGGGGACACGCTCTCGCCTCCGCTCTCGGGCTCCCCCTGCGAGGACCGGGGCACCGCCACACCCTTCACCCCGTTGCTCTACCCGACGGAGATGGACGTTCTCCAGAGATTCCACACCAGCAACGTTGTCGTCCCGTTGGTGCATCAGCTCGGCAATCCGCACCCCAGCTCTCCGGCGGGCTCCCCGGGACTCTACACCACGAGTACCATTCGCTATGCCCCCGCGGACATGACCCTGGCCATGCCAAGCAACATGCTGCCGCCTTCCCACGCCCACCCCCTCAGTCTCATGGACATCAGCAGCGCCGAGGCCAAGACCTCCCGGGAGATCATGTACCACCACCTGCAGCGGCTAAATATGGTGGGCCCATTTGGGAACTCCGCTAGCTTGGCCCAGATTTCTGGGGGAGCCTTTGCGGCCACGGACTCTTTGTTTTCCACCCTGCCCTTCTCTGTGGCCAGTGGGGGGATCCACAGTGGGTCAGCTCTGGAACGCAAGGAGGATTAGCGCCCATTGGTGGTCCGTGATCAAACCGGTGTCGTCTTGGCCCAGCGAACCACGGTTGAATCTGGCCTGGAAGAGAACGATCAGATCTTGAGATGGCTCAGTTCGATGCTGGGGTGCTCCCAAACCTTCTCGAAGCCCCGGGGGAAGAAATATTTAGTCCTGGAAGAAGTTACTACCTACCTACGTACCTGCTCATCACATCCCTTTCCTAGTCCTCGGCGCGAAGGAGAGTGGATGGCCCATCACCATCTTCTAAAGATCGGTGGTTGATTGAAATGGGGTGATTGGTGGAGGGTTTTGCTTGGAGACGCGTGGAAAATCTATCCAAACTTCCAGGAAAAAAGGCCCACGGACGTATTGAGGGGCATCTCCCACGCACTTCCGTACCTGTGTTCCTGCTGCTAGAACTTGACTAGTTTTAAAAAAACTTGGGGAAAGGGGGGGGGGTGTCGGTGGTCAAATATAACCCGCATTTATGTGCCATATGAAAAGTTGGCCGCCGTTGCCTGCGATGCCACGCCTCAATGTGCTTATTCCCACCTGTCACACCAGCAGTTCACCTGTTTTGCTCTCATTGAATTAATCCTTGAAATATGCAATAGGGACGAATCCATATTAGGACGCCGCAAGGATCAATCAAGGCAACGTGAGAGAAAGTTGTGCGAATTGATCCTTCTAGGAACGTGGCCTCATGGTCTTGCTGTGCGAACGGGTAAACTTTTTCCAACTTGGATTTTTGCAGATAACGCTGACCTTGATCTTTGGGGTAGGGGATTCCTGTCTTGACTGCACCCCTAGGCTCTGCCTATCTATCTCCTACACCAGAGATGTCCAACCTGGACAACGTTAAGACCTGTGGACTCCAAGTCCCAGAATCCCCCAGCCAGCCAACTTTAAGACTTGTGGAAAGGCTGGCTGGGGAATTCTGGGAATTGGAGTCCACAAGTCTTAACGTTGCCTGTCATACACGCATCACCCAATGCGTTACCTGGATGTGGAGGTGGTTTTCCAGCGATATCAAATTAACCCTCGCTCCGTTTGTTTCATAACAGTTTGTTGTTCTAGCTCTCCAGCAACTGAACGGATGCAAAATGCCGCCTCTTTATTAAGATACTCCTTGAGGCCTTTTGTTGGCGCTTATCTAATTCTAGGTTGCCTTTTGGATCTGCCCACCCTCGCCCCCAATAAAGGTACTTTTGTCCCTCTTTTTATGCAAAAAACCCTTTTCAATCCTTTCCCCAATTCCTCTGATAAAGACCCAGCAGCAGATGAGAAGGCTGGGCTCGGGTTCAAGCTGGCTTAGAAAAAGAGGCAAGTCAGGGCAACACGGGTGAAGATGGCACTGGAGCAGTTAAAGAAAGAAAATGCTGTAATTTTAAGCACTTATACAAAATAAATTGCATGGGCAGTCCTCCACGTACCACCTTAGTGACTTTCAAAGTGAAAAAAGTGACGAATGACCATTTTTCACACTTAACGACCATTGCAGCCTCCCGCATGGTCACGTGTGAGCCAAATTCAGACCCTTGGCAACTGGCTCGTATTTATGACGGTCTAGAGTCCCGGGGGCGTCACACGATCCCGTTTTGCAACCTTCTGGCAAGCAAAGCCCGATTCGCTGAACAAGCATGCTACTAACTTAACCACTGCAGGGATTCCGTTAACGACGGTGGCAAGGAAGGTCGTAAAAATGGGGCAAAGCTCTCTCAACACCTCACTCAGCAGCAGAGATTTCAGGCTGAAGTGTGGCCGTCAGTCAAGGACTTACCTGTTCGTGTCAGTGGGAAACGGACGGCGCCCACCGATTGTAGCACTTGGATAATGTGAATTTTTTCCCCTCTCCCTCTATAACTCGTTGCTAAAGAACTGTACGTGTCTGTGGTTTTCTTTTTCTTTCTTTTATTAATCCACTGTTCGCTTCGGGTAGCTATAATTTCTTGTCGACATTTTGCAGCTTCTTTTAGCAATCCGGGACTTGAGAGAACATTAAAAAAATAAACAAGAATTCTTTCCTGCCTTCTAAAATCATTTCAGCAGACTGGGAAAGCTTCTTTCGTCGTGTGTCTTGTCTGGATTTTGTCCTTAACAGATTCCTCTTCTGGATTAATTAACCAAAGTAATCCTCCTGACCCTTAGTGATCAACCAAGCCCCTCCCCAGCCCCAGTCCCAAAAATAGTTTTCCAAGAGGCAATTGGACTTTGTTTTTTCTTGGAAGACGTTTCACTTCTCATCTGAAGAAGCTTCTTCAACTCTGACTGGATGGCAGGGAATGGAAGGGTTGATCTTCCTTGCAGACAGCTGGTCATTTGCATCCTTTTAGAGAGACATTGAGGCCACTTGGAGGTTTATCTGTGTCCTCAGGGTCACCTGAGTGGTGCAAATGGGCGTGGAGCCTTCTTGGAACTGCTGAAAGGACTGTGGTTGTAGTGACACTCATTTGCACCATTCAGGTGACCCTGAGGACACAGATAAACCTCCAAGTGGCCTCAATGATCCTCTCAAAGGATGCAAATGACCAGCTGTCTGCGAGGAGTATAAATCCTTCCATTCCTTACCATCCAATCAGAGCTGAAGAAGCTCCTTGGATGAGAAGGGAGACATCTTCAAAGAAAAATCAGACAGTCCAGTTGGGACTTTTGGACAATCACGACCTGCAATGACAGAACCTCCGTAGACATCCTCCCCAGCTATCAGAAAGCCCTTAAAAGGGCCGTATCCTGAGGACTGAACCCAAACGAGCCTCATTTTATGGAAAAACCAACAACCGTTTTGGATCGCACACATTTCTCAAGTGAGCTTCCTGCCATTCAAAAATGGGTGAAATTTAAAGGGATCGCGGTGAATGGGGAGGCAGAGAGCTCTAACTGCACACTAACTGTTCTCCCCCTCCAGAGACCATGCCAGCAAGATTTGTGGCTCTGCCACAGGGAGTCATTGACTTAGCGGCCACTACGGAGCCCAACATTTCTGTGGCTAAGTGAGATCTTTCAGTGATTTTTGCCCTTTCTACAGCCTTTCCTAAGGGAAGCTGCAACAGTTGTAAGTGTGAAAAGACTGTCCTGAGAGACTTTTTCCAGTGCCGTTGTACTTCAAATGGCCACTGAATGAACTGTTGTAAATCAAGGACTACCTGCATTTCAAAGAGTTGTGACCCAAGCCTCCTTCCAAGCAAACAAACACCAAACAGAGATAAAAGCAAAACCTTTTTTAATGCTTCTCTGTGGATTCCATTCATTCACAGTAAAAATGCTACTAAAACGAATTGTCCCAGATAAGCGCAAAAGGCTGCCAAGATCACTAGATTAAATTGCAAGGAAATGATCACCAACACAGGCCAAGATAGTCAAACTTCCACAAGGGCTGGAAACTTCTTTGCTTCCTGCAAAGAATCCCACCTCCGAGGGCTGGCTTTTATCCCTTAAGAGAGGGGCCATCACCTTGGAGCCTTACTCCCGAGTCGCCCGTGCTGCTGCAGCTACTCTTTCCTTCGAGCAGCACTGCGCGCACGCTTTGCACTGGGCCCAGGCTCCTCGGGAACCTCTTCCTCACTGCTGCCAGCCTCCACCATCTCCAAAGGTAGCACTCCACTCCCTGAGGGTCCTGGCTCAATTCCTGCATCACATGCAGGCCCCTCATTTGAGTCCTCCCTCTCCGAGACCTCAGCCGTCTACACCTGTTGCCAGTGAGCCACAAGGCTCCCTCTGCCCTCCTGAAGATCTCCCTTGCAAGTGGGAATAATGGCGATTATTATTTCCCAAATGCACCTTCAAAAACAGGCCCCTGCTCCCTTCTCCCACCCACCCACTCATAAAAAAACCCCTAGAAAATACACAACTTGCTTTGAGTGTCTTTAATCTAAATGTCCACTAATCAGAGCACCAGCCGGCCCAACGACAGAAACGAAATGGAGAAAGAGTCTGGAGCATAAGCGAGAGTGGCCAAGCCAAGCCAAGCTATGCAGAAGACATCCAGAAAATGGGCTTTTATACACACACACACGCACACCCCTGAAACCAGAAAGCAGAGTCAAAGCATGATAAGCGTCAAAGATCCTTACGTAGCGAGCATTCATGCTCCTGAGTAGCAAGCGTTTGCTCCAAGGAAGGTTTCAGAGCCCCTTCCTTTCTTCCTTCCCTGCCCTCCCAGCCAATAAATCTGAAATAAGTTGAAAGCCCACTCTTCCTTCCACCTGTCTCTCGCGTTCAGGAGAACTAGCCAACTTCCCTTCCTTCCTTCCTTCCTTCTTCCGTGGTCCCCTCTAACCCAACCACCGTGCAGCTGTCCCTTCCGAATTGTCCGTACGGTTGTCTCGTCGAGTCCTGAAGAGCCGCTCCAGCCCTTCATTTTTCGGCCTTGCCGTTCTCCTTCCTCTTCTCGCCAACGTCTTCCTGGATGATCTCCACCTCCAGCCGGCCAATGTAGAGGGAGATGGCGCAGAGCCAGAAGAGAGCCACGCTCACCACAGCGGCCGAGTTCAAGAGAGCGGCCGAGAAGGAGAGCATCATGGTGCGACGGAGGAGGAGGAGGCTGACGAAGTAGGAGGCGCTGCCGTACGAGACGCAGATCCCACCGAGGATGAAGAAGCCTGAGGGAGGAAACATGGGCAGAGAAGACAAGAGACACATCCTTAGCTCGGCTAGGAGGAAAAGGTGAACGGGCCTGGCCCCGTTCCGGTTATCCTGGGGATGGGGTGCTCACAGCCAGGGCACTCCCGGGCACCCCGGTTGCTCACCGTAGGCCGCTTCCCGCCCCATGTCGCTCTGCATGTAGGAAATCACGCCGATGCCCGTGGCCAGCAGCCCATTCCGAAACCAGGACAGGAAGGCTGAAGGAAAAGCAGAAAGGAGGAGGGCACAATCAGCTCTGCATAACCATTCCTCCATCCGGCATATTTGTCTGTCTGCCTGTCTTGTCAATCATCTATCAGTCTGTCCATCATTTACCTATCTTTCATCTAGCCATCTATGCCTGCTCTATCTACCTATTAAACTATCATGTCTGTCTGTCTGTCTATCATCTCTCATTTACCTGCCTACCTACTTATCTCTCATCCCTCTCATCTTTCTCTCATCCATCTACCTTTATCCACCTACGGATCATCCATCTACCTACTTACCTACCATCTTTCTCATATCTACCTATCTAGTGCATTTATTTATCCAACACACCTTCCTCCACCTATTTCTATCTATACCTATCTCATCTATCCATCCATCCATCCATCCATCTCTTAAACTATCTATCTACCATCCATGTATGTAACATTATCTATAAAATTTAGGGTGTTCTGGGGCGGGTATTTCAAGAGGCCACACACAGAACACTGTTTCTTGTTTCTTCCTTTTCATTATTTATTTACTTATTGATTTTATTAAAATTTTGCTGCCCATCTGGTCACAAGGTTACTCTGGGGGGGCATACAATATTCAAAACAATACAACACGTACACAGTACGAATAAAACACTATAAATATACAAATGATCCACTACAACTAAAACATGAGGTAGGGAGGAAGTAGGATAAGTGAGCAGATGTAATTCATTATTTTTTTAAATAAATCTTGATATCTTGCATTGTCTCAGTACAATGTTTTTTTATTTAAGTTTTTCTTAGACAAACACGATATTCATATGACACGATTAGAGGTTATATTTACTATCAAATTAACTTAAAAAGTAAAAAAAATTCAACAGGATTCATTGCAATTCAGGGTGCCAATATTACAGGCATTGAATTATTATATTAATATTATGTTATATTATAAATTGTATTATATTAATATATAATATTAAGACAAAGTTTTGGTTGTATACTAATTTGATCTTAAGCTATTGACCTGCTATCAAATTTTTCTATTTTTAATGTGTGTATATATTTTTATATGCTGATAAAAAGGAGGGGGGAAAAGGTCAACTTTGAAGGACTACAACTCCCATCACGCCCCGCAGGCAAGCAGTTGCAGCAGCCCCACCCACCTTCAGGTAAACGGGCCCGTCCCGTGACGTCACCCGCCGCCCCCCGCCCCTCCTCCTCACCGGTCTCGTGACTCTTGCGGAGCAGCCAGGCGTCTGCCTTATCCAGTTCCGAGGCGGGCGGGAGTGGCGCGCCCCGTCCGGAGTTGGGCCTCGCCGGCCTCCGTAGCCACGGCCAGGCCTCTCCCCTTAGCAGCCCGCCGGCTCTCCTGGCCCGCGCCGCGGCCCGTCCCCACCAAACGCAGCCAAACACCATGGCGAGGAAGGAGCCCAGGAGCCGCTCTGGGGATCGGACACCTCGGTCTCCAGTCGCGTCAGGCGCGGTGGGCGGAACTAGCATTGATAGGCCGCTTGGGCTGTCACTCCGAGCCAGCGCCGCCTCGTTGCGTATACGAGCGCGCCTTGCTCGAAAAGTCACTGGCTGAGGTTGCTGTTTGTTTAAAAAGAGGCGGGACTGGACCTTGCCCATCATTTCGTAGCCACCGCCTCCAGCTCTTGCAGTGGTCGGATGGAAATGCATTCTGGTAGATGTAGTTCTTCCTGGAATAGGAGGCCAAAGTTGGAACAAGACTCTCCCAAACCCGACACGCGGGCTGGGTTCACATGTATCTCACTGCAAGGTGTTCCTTAAAGTGGTCCAAGTGAATATCCAGGGCTTCCTGCCCAGAACTGCAAAAAGTGCCACTAATCCAATGGAAAATCATTCTCATTTTTTAGGTCTTTGCATAACAAATGGGGCATTTTCATTAATGGGGGGGGCTTATTCTCCCCACTTTTGTGCAGGTTGATTATGTGCCAGTAGTGAGCACAGGGACCAGTAACCGAAGTTTCAAGGCCAGCTTTGCAAGTTGTCTCTAAATTACAGAGGTCTTGAAACTTGGCAACTTTTAAGACTTGTGGACTTCAACTCCCAGAGTCCACAAGTCTTAAAAGTTGCCAAGTTTGGGGACCCCTGTCCGAATGTTTAACTATATACAGAGTCCTCAGCTTAAAAACATTCATTTGGTGACCGAAGTTACAACAGCACAGAAAAAAGTGACCTACAACAGCTGCAGCACCTGATCGAAATTCCACCCGTTGGCAAGTGACTCATATTTATGGGGTCCTGTGATCCCGTTGTGACAAAAGTCAATAGGGAAGCCTGATTTGCTTAACATCCATTTTACTAACTTAACTGCAGCAATTCACTTAACCACGGTGGCAAAAAAAAGGCCATAAAATGAAGCAAAACCGCCTTAACAGTCTCATTTAAGCAACAGAAATTTTGGGCTGAGGGTTGCCTGTAAAACCTTTATTTGATGGAAAGTGGAGTCTCTAATAAAACCTTTAAATGATCGTCACAACCTGCCTCTCCTGACTCCTATTTTCCCCACCAAGAAAACCCTGTGAGGTGGTTTGTGTCAACTAAAAAAATATTTCTTTGGCCTTTTTAGTTGCCAGCAGAAAGGAGAGGGGGAAAGCAGTGTATTCTTTAAATGCTTCCGATAATTGCTATAGCAGCCGAAGCTGTTGGCACGCAAGACTATTACTGGAGAGCATGATTGGTGACTCTTGGCTATGGATGTGTCTCATTGGAGAAAAAACATCTGGGGGAAAGGAAGGCCAGGGTCAAGGGGGAAATGAATGATGTGTCAATCGGCTTCAACCAGGAATGTCAACCCCTAATAAATCTTTTTTACTTTGAGAGATGCGTCTGGAGACATGATTTGAATGGGGGTGCACTTTTGTTAATGCACAACTGGCTTTCATGCTTAAGGCCGGACTAGAACTCACACCTCTGGTTTCTAAGCCTTCTGTACCCACAAGGAAAATCCACACCTGGGTGAGCGGGTGCATCTTGAGCACACATTGAACTATCTTGTGTCGGCTTGCAAAGGATACCACTGCCTGATATGGTGAGATTCGTAGCCGCAGGACATGTAGTCGTATTTCCACCTTTCATTATTACGCATTTATAACTTGCATAGAGTTTTCAGCCAGATTAAAATGCTGTAGAAGTAAAGTTCATTTAATATTGGGGAAAAAATTACATTAACATTTGGACATTAACATTTGAACCACTGTAAGTCCATGTATTTGTCATATGCAAAATAAATAAAATTGGGAGGGGAAATTAATCCCAGGAACTTCTTTCAATTAATTTATTATTCTGTCCTTGAGGGACATAACAACACCTAATTTTAAGATTCCTAAAGCCCTGGAGTGGAACTTGTTTATTATGCAATGATGCTAACTTCGTTGTTGCAAATGCTAGAATCGTCCACCACACACAACCGAAATATTGCATACAAATTAGCAGTAAGTTTTGGTTTTTTGTTCAAAAGCCTCCATTCCCTTCACAGATTGAAACAATAACAATAGAATGCAATTAATAAATACAGGGAAATGTGTTAAACCAAACAAAAGCAAAATCCAGATAATGGTCAGCAGTCAGTATTGTCAAAAGAGAACTTGTGCTGGTTGCAAAGATTTTAACATTATTTCTTTTGGAGTGTTTTAAGAGTGTGGAGGTGGATGTGTGTGTGGGGGAAGCCTTTCAGTGCTCAAAACTTCCAGGTGGAGGAAGGTTGACCCAAAACCAACCCGTGTCCATTTTCACAACCATTGTGGATGCCTCCCCCCCCCCCCCCCCGTGTAGGTTTACGCCAGGTTTGGAAGGGATCCCTGCAGGAGGGACCCCCAGTATAATACCGGGGCAAGAATGCAAAGAGGAAGCTTGCCGGGGGTCCCATGCATTGGTGGCGGCTGTCCCCCTCCCATCAAGGAGGGATGGGGCTGGATGGGGAGCTGCGCAATCTTCTCCCGAAAAACTTCAAGCTGCAAATGCCAGTTTCAAATGCGCACCACGTTAACTCCGGAGAGACCAGCCTCTTCTCGGTAGCCTCCTTCGCGGACGCTTCTGCAAAACAGGGGGACCCTTCCCCGCCCTCCGGGTTTGCTGCAACAAGAGCGGGCATCGCTGCGCCTCAACGAAGAGCGATCCTCCCTTCAGGATTGCGCGTCCTCTCCTTTCTCCTGCTGCTGCTCCTGCAGCCTCCCCGGGGCGAAGAAGCCCATCCTCGTGGCGTGCCCTTCCCGGAGCTGCGCCAGCTGCCTCTGCCCGCGGCGCAGCAGGTACTCGATGAGCAGCACGTCGGTGCGCGGGATGCGGGCCGCCCGGCGGAACTCGGTCTGAACCCGCGGCAGGAAGCCCGGCTTGCCTCGGCAGGCGCGCAGGAACTGCCGGTAGAGGCCGAGCACCTCGCGTTGCAGCCGGCTGTGCCTGGCCATGAAGCCGGAGCAGAGACAGAGCCGATCGGCCTTTCCAGCGGCGAGAGGTCCTGGGCTGCCCAGACGGAGCTGCCTCCTGCGCGGTCGGGACACAGAATCAGCGCCAGGCCCTGGAATAGCCACGCGCCGCCCTCTTCCCACGTGCAAACCCGCCCGGGAGCTTCACGTGCTTTAACGCACGTGAAAAGGCTTCCGAGCTTCCCAAGCGTCCGAACTGCGGGACCGACCCTCCAGGACCCCCCCCCCGTCCCACCCGAGGAGGGGAAGGGTGCAGAGACCCTTGCAGCCCCCGCCCCCTTGAGCCCTGCGTGTTCGGCTCACCGACTTGCCGGTGCTGGCGGGGAAGCTGACCCCGCCCACATGGCCGGGTAGAACATTGAGACTTTTCTCCGCGTTCGACTCGCTTCCCATTGGCGGCTGCTCTGGGGGCGTTGCCAGAAAGCCTCTTGAGGGAGGGGCGGGGCTTCTCAAATGGGCCACTAAGACGAGTGGACTTCGACTCCCGGGACTCCCTAGCCAGGAAAAGGGATTGGGGGAATTCTGGGAGTTGAAGTCCACCTATTTTAAAGCACCTAAGATTGCAAGATGCTGGTCCAGGGCAGGGGTCTCCAACCTTGGCCACTTTAAGACTCGCAGGCTTCCAATTCCCAGAACTCAACTTTTAAGAGTTGTGGACTTCAACTCCCAGAGTTCCTCCTGGGCAAAGCTGTCTGAAGAACTTTGGGAGTTGAAGTCCACAACTCAAAGTTGCCAAGGTTGGAGACCCCTGGGCTAGGGAACATATTAGTGCCCCACAGCAAGGGTCTCCAACCTTGGCAACTTTTAAGCCTGGTGGACTCCAACTCCCAGAATTCCCCAGCCAGCTTTCTGGGAGTTGATACCTGCCAGGCTTAAAGTTGCCAAGGCTGGAGACCCCTGCCCCAGAGCATCTGATGCAAGAAAGGGCAGGGCCGTGGTGGGTGGTCTTGGCCTGACCAGGCCCTGCCTTCAGGGGTCAAGCCTCTTTCTTGCCCACAGAGAGCGGTCAGGCAATGAAACCACCATAATCCCTGCCCGTTCTCTGTAGACTTGCTATCTGGGTAGAGATGTAGATAAATAAGTGGAAAACAATTTGATGGCACTGGACCAATCAAAAGCACCCATGTTCAGAGGTGGCATTCAGCTGGTTCTGACCAGTTCTGGAGAACCGGGAATGGAAATTTTGAGTAGTTCAGAGAACCGGCCAATCCCACCTCTGACTGGCCCCGCCAACCCCATCTCTTCTCCGCCTCCCATTGAGTCCCAGCTGATTGTCTGGGTCTCCTTTGGTTGCCCTGCCCAGGAGAAGGGAGCTGGAAAGCAGGTTAGTGGGATGGGGGAGGGAAGGGGGATTTTGCAATAACCTTCTGTCAACTGCCTGTCTTAGTAGTTGCCATTTTAAAAAAAAAAGGGGGGGGGAGGAAATCTGGAAGAGCAAGTGGAAGTACGTTCCAACTCTTTATCTTTCAAAGATTGTAACTAAATTACCAGAGATTTTGCCCCCCAATATATTTAATTGGAGAATGTGATTGATGACACTCAGCCCATGAAGGTGCTCAGTTGGAGAATCTGATTGATGACATACCCAGGGGGGAGGGGGGGAAACAGAGTCACAGGGGCCAGAGTTGGCTTCGTACAGGGCAGGTCCAGGATGTCGCCTCTAAGGAATCTTCGGAAGGTTTTTGAAGTTTGGCTCGAGAATCATGATTTAATGAGGGCGATTGGTGGAATCCTGACACCTTCCCCTCCCACGCCCACCAATCCACATCTACAGAACCGGTAGTAAAAAAAAATTGAATCCCACCACCGCCCATGTTGCTTTAGGTACCCCTTGCAAAAGAAAAAGTCAAGTTTCACACACACACACACTCCCCATTTGCCTGTTTTTGCTGGCCTGGAGAGAAAAAAGAAACTCACACCGAAGCACGCTTGTCTGGAATGTATCTGATTTCCCGCCCTCCAAAACTTTTAATTTGTAATGATCACAGAAGCATCTTCCAGCAGCACAAAAACGGAACCACAAAGACCCACAATGAAAAGAAGAAAGGAAGAAAGGAAGAAAACATGTTCATCAAAATGATTCGGCTTAGATTTTTGTGTTTTGTTGAAACCAGAGTTGGGTGTGTACATCTTGTGTTCTGAATCCTGCGTCTCAAGTTCCCACTGGCTGCGACGGGAAATCCGGGGAGACCTCACCCTGTATCTCTTTCCCTCAAAAGGGGACTACAATCAAAGCCATTCTGGCTCTCTGCTACTGACCTACGGGGGGGGGGGGTGGCATGGAGACGTTGGCATCTTCACTGAACAGAGACAACCAGTGCAAAGGGACAAACAACCAACACATCGAAACACACACAGTCCTTCGCTCAAGCCCACCCTCCCCCCTCAGGATCAGGGCGCAGTGAGACACACTGCGGACACGACAGCAACCGAGGGGTGGGGGGTGTCTGCCAGCCAGCAGAAGCCCCGGAGATCCTCTCCGCTTCTTCCTTCCTCCCGTCTGCCCCCCTCACATTTCATCGTCCAGCCCATAGTCCTCCTCCGGGAAGTCCCCCACGATGACGCACTGGGGCTTCACAAAGGCTCCGTACTTCGGCGGGCACTCAAAATATCGCTTGCCGTTGACACTGTCCAGGAGGAAGGGGAAGGGGAAGGGAAGGAGAAGAGAGGAGAAGGGGAAGGGAGGAAAGAAGAAAGGAAAGAGGAAAGGAAAAGAAAGGAGAAAGGGAAGGAGGGAAGGAAAGGAAAGAAAGAAAGAGGAAAGGAAAGAAAAAAGGAAAGGAAAGAAAAAAGGAAAGGAAAGAAAAGGAAAAAGGAAAGGAAAAGAAAGGAGAAAGGAAAGGAAAGAAGGAAAGAAAAGGAAAGAAAAAAGGAAGAAAGGAAAAAGGAAAGGAAAGGGGAAAGGAAAAAGGAAAGGAAAAGAAAGGAGAAAGGAAAGGAAAGAAGGAAAAAAGGAAAGAAAAAAGGAAGAAAGGAAAAAGGAAAGAAAAAGGAAAGAGGAAAGAAAAGAAGAAGGGAAAGGGAAAGGAAAAGGAAAGAGGAAAGGAAAAAGGAAAGGAAAGGGGAAAGAAAAAAGGAAGAAAGAAAAAAGGAAAGAAGAAGGAAGGAAGGAAAGAGGAAAGGAAAGAAAAAAAGGATAGGAAGGAAAGAAAGAGGAAAGAAAAAAGGAAGAAAGGAAAGGGGAAAGAAAAGAAAAAAGGAAAGGAAGGAAGGAAAAAAACACCAAATGAGCAAATGGACCAAATGCTGTCAAGTCAAGGCAGCAGATTTGGAAAAAAAAATTGTTTTTTTTAAAGATTTCGTTTCTATTTGGAAACCGCTTTTGGACTTCGTGCTTGAGGTGGAAAAAATAGATTTGGGGTTTTGCTGACTAGGTAGGCTTGCTGTTATAGAAATGACTAGCAGATATTGTGAAAGGAAAGTAAAACAAACAAGGTTTTATGTTATTGCCTTTTTCTTCTGTGCGAAAAGAAGTTGGAAGTCCATGTTTTTCTTTTTCTTTCCTCGTTTACCTTACACGACACTTTTTCCACTTCCTCCCCTTCTCTTATTTTCCCATTATTTTCATTTCTGTTTGTATTTCTGCATTTTATATTTTGATAAACTACGGTAATGTTTAATCCCACCAAAAGAGACTTTAAAATACACTAACCATATTAAATTCTTTTTAAAATAAATAAATACCTGGTTTTTCTTGATTTTTCCCCTGTTATTAGCTAGCAGGGGCTGCGTGCCCAAAGATCGTCAGCCCTATCATACATCCTTATTTACATAGATAAACCCATAAAGGTTCTAAAAATGATTAAAACGGTGTGCAAAGCCCCGAGTGCGCTGATGCTAAAACAATAGAAATTGGCCTGATTTGCATAAACCTGCCATCATTTTTCCTTTGCATTAAACGTTGAGGGTTTAGCTTGCTTTCAAACAGGAGGAAGGGATTCTACAGGCATTCTGCTCCTAAGGGTGGAAGCATTGCTTTTTCTCTTGGTCTTCTGCGGGTTCAGCATTCAACACTGTCTCCCAGGGAGACCCAGAGTTAACAGGTTAACCAGAGCTGGGAGGGGCCACGGAGGTCTTCTAGATCAGCAGTCGCTAACCGGTGGGAGAAAATTTTGGTGGTCGACAGAGAAATGTCATCCCCAGAGCACCCCCCCCAAAAGCAATTAATCCAGGCTTTGAGGGAAAACAAAGGCTGCGCCACCCACATGGCCGGCAGGAACCCTCCCCGCCCACTCACTCCTTACCTGGCAAACCTGCCTGCTACTTTTCCTTTTTCCGACCATCAGCTGTTCTACTGTGCTGGGAGATATAGATTAGCTAGGAAGCAGGAAATGGCTGGATTTCTTGCCTTCTAGCTAGTCTTTAGATCTTTGGCTCTGCTTTTAAGCACAGCCGAACCTCCCTTAGGACTGAAGGATCTATTATTCAGTGCAGACTCACAGCAAGCAAATTTGAGAGACTGAGCTAGCCGATGGCAGATAGATAGATCACTGAATGATTCTGTGAGTAACTCAACCTGCCTGACAGCCTTGCCTGATTTTAGGTAAAAGTTGCTTTTTTTTATAAAAAATTCAATATTTATATAAATATTCATAATATTTACATGCAAGCCATGCCCAGCCAGTCATATGACCACCAAGCCACACTCACAAATTAGGCCATGCCCACAGAAACGGTTGTTAAAAAATTTGAATGCCACCCCTGCCTGTGTGTGTGTGTGTGCGTGTGTGTGTGTGAGAGAGAGAGAGAGAGAGAGAGAGATGGAGGGAGGGAAAGACAGAGGTTAGATCAGATATCTCTCTCTCTCCCACCGTCAGCAAGCCACCAGTCAAAATTCATATTAGTGGTCCCCGGGATTTAAAATTATGGGTTGGTGGTCCCCGAGGCCCAAAAGGTTGGCGACCCATGTTCTAGACCACTCCTATTTCAGGCAAACTTATGTTGGTTCAAATCTGGGGTCCCCAAACTTGGCAACTTTTTAAGACTTGTGGACTTCTTTTTAAGAATTCTGGGAGTTGAAATCCACAAGTCTTAAAAAGTTGCCAAGTTTGGAGAGCTCTGTGATGTACATTTGATTAATAAATAAAATAAATAAAATCCCCCCCCCCCCCAATGGACTCTATTTTTCCCAGCCAGGAACTCAGGAAACCACCACTCCCACTTCCCAAGTGTGGGGGGCTGTGGACATCCACAAGGCCAACAACAGAACAAAGAGAGAATTTACCTGCCATCGTGTTTTCCCAACGGCTCGTCATACTTGATCCCAACCATGTAACCAGGTTTAAATTCTGTTAAGCCTGCGAAAACCCAAAAGGAGGAGTTGTGAGAAGTGAAGAAGCTTCTTGGATGAGAGGCTAAATGTTTTCAAATAAAAAATAAAATATAAATAAAACCAACAAAAGTCCAGCTGCCTTTTGGAAAGCACTTCTGGGACCTGGAAGTCCTACAAATACTCACCCACGTACATGACTGTCCCCCGTTTGCTGGGCTGCCCCGATACCCGCACTTCACACCTGGCCCCCACGGAAATGGCCTCTGCCAGGGCTTTCTCCTCCACCAGCTTCTGCTCCAACTCAGACTCCTTCCTCGACATTTCCTCCTTATTGTACTGTCCCAGTTGGCTGCGCTTCATGAATGAACGGGCCGAATCTGTGGGGCAGAGCCAGCGGATGAGCAGAGACGTTTGGGCTTGCCCGGGCTCCAAAAAGGCAACCTCCCTCCATTGGTTTAGTTTTTAAAAATTCAGTTTACAGAAAAGCATCCCAGTGGGGAAGGAAGACACCAAAGCAGGGGGCCTCAACCTTGGCAAATTTAAGACTTGTGGACTTCAACTCCCAGAATTCCCCAGCCAGCCAGTCGTGTCTGTTTCTTTTTCTCCTCTCCCGCAAAGAAAAGAGATTGCAGAGGAAGGGATCACAAGAGAGTAAGTTATGCTGGTGCTGGAGAATTCTGGGAGTTGAAGTCCACATGTCTTCAAGTGGCCAAGTTTGGAGACCTCTGGTCCAAGAGGACCATCCTTTTCAATGCTTTCTGTTCCCTCCAGCAGGGTAGAAGACAAACCAAATAGGTAGGTAGATAGGTGTGTGTGTGTGTGATATATATATATATATATATATATATATATATATATATATATATATATATATATATATGTTTTCTTAAGTTTTCGCGGGTACTTACATGTCTGGCATTCAGCTTTGTTCGGGTATTTTCCCACGTGGTGCTTTTAAAGTTGTAGCAACGTTTCAGCAGAATCTCATCTGCCATCATCAGGCTTCTGTATGGTGTTTGTCTGTGAGTCAGACTTTTACAGTGGTTTCAGATTTGAATTTGGGGCAGCCTATTGCTGTGCCAGAATGGTTTTTTCTTCCTCCTGATTGGTTGAGAGTCTTGGTCTGTGTTTATTGGTCTTGGAGTGTGCTGTGTTCTGCTACTAATATCTTCTGTCTGTTTTTTTTTTGGGGGGGGGGGCTCTTTCTGTATCTTGATTGGCTGGCAACATTGTGTTACTTTATTGGAGGCCTTTAGTGCAGCTTGGCTTCGGGTAAATGGACGGCTATCATTAGTTAGGAAGCTGGGTTTCATCTGGGTGCCTGGTTGGGGTGTGTTTGAGCTGGAGGTATCAGGGGGGATCTGTTTGTGCCCAGGTGTTTGCCTGGCTTGTGGTGTGGAGATTTTTTTGTTTGTGAGTGCAGGCTTCCAAATGATTGACAGCCTGGTGGAATCATCTCTTCTGTTCATGCTTTCTGGTCTTTTTTCAATCTCTATGGCTTCTCTGATGATTCTGTGGCTGGGATTTTCTATGGTGGCTAGGGTTTTGGTGCCATTGAAGTTGATGTTATGACCTATGGCTTCCATGTGTTGGACAAGTGAGGAAGTGTGTTCCAGCTTTTTGACTGCATTTTTGTGTTCATCCAGGCGGGTGCTTATTCTTCTATTGGTCTGTCCAATGTATGTGGCCGGGCATGATGCACAGGGGATATATATATATATATATATATATATATATTCTGAGGTTCTCGCGGGTATTTGTATGTGGATCTTTGGTTATTCGGGTTTTCTCCCACGTAAGATTGGAAGTATCTAGGCAACGTTTCGATGAAGTCTCATTCATCATCTTCAGGCTTGCAAAACACCAATCAAGCAGAACACAGCAAACTCCAAGACCAATAAACACAGACCAAGACTCCCAACCAATCAGGATAAAGAAAAAACCATTCTGGCACAGCAATAGGCTGCCCCAAATTCAAATCTGAAACCACTGTAAAAGTCTGACTCACAGATGAACACCATACAGAAGCCTGATGATGGCAGATGAGATTCTGCCGAAACGTTGCTACAACTTTAAAAGAACAACTATAATGACGTGGGAAAATACCCGAACAAAGCTGAATGCCATACATACATACATACACACACACACACATACATATAGATTAGATATATAAAATTACATTGAATACATATATACATATACATAGAGATACATAAATACATTTTTATATATGTATTATCAACATCTCTATTTTTATGTATATATCAATTGGGGAATTGATATATACTGGAGAGAGAGAGAGAGTTGTATATATATAAAATCCTATTTTTATTCTTAAGAAATAAACTTCCTTTTCTCAATGAAGGACAAATGAGGTCGGTTTCAAGGCTGAGAGAATTTCCCCCCCCACCCCGTATTTCCATTTCATCCAGCGATTCCATTGCTGGTCCAGGAATTCTGGGAGTTGAAGTCCACAAGTTGTAAAGTTGCATAGTTGGGGAGACCCCAGCTCTAAACCCCGTTTCTGTGGATAAAATAGCATTTGCTGCTCCAACCTCCCACATGGGGGGGAGGACATGAGTTCTGGTTCTTACCTGCTCGCTTGTCGTATTCAGTATCCGAAATCTGGAACTTCTCCACCTTGGAGACGTCTTCGTATTCCCCGATTGTTGCCCCGCTTCGGTCTATCACCTACAGGGCGAAAGAAGGCGTCCACTTTGGGTCAGGGGTGGGTTCCAGTCCCCAGAAGCAGAGCTGAATGTTGTTCAACTCACTCAGTGGGCAACTTTAAGACTTGCAGACTTCAACTCCCAGAAGTCATAGTTGGTTGGGGAATTCTGGGAGTTGAAGTCCACCTGTGTTAAAGGTGCCATGTTTGGAGACCCCTGTTCAGGGATACCCGAGAGGATTTAAAAAGAAAAGTTCTTTGCAACAGGGGAAGCTCCAAGAAAAAGACTCGAATGCAGGTAGACTGTGATGACCCAAAGGGGCCTGGCACAAAGGCAACACAGTCACCTAAGTAAGAAAAGTCCCTTTTCCCTTGGCCCCCAATGTCCAGGTTACCTTCGGCTGGAGAAAAAAATCTCTCCCAGGAACAGCCTTTAAGTGGAGGAAATTCAGACCGAAAACAAAGTACATACAGATTGTACATAAAAATCCACACAAACCAGGCTGCAGTAATTAACTTGACAGGGCAGGAGAAGGAACTGCAGACTTGAAAGACCAACAAACACTCACAGTTGGGAAGACATCAGGATCACAGATAAGCCTCCACGATACCAGATAATTCACGATTTGCTCCCAACAAGTTGCTGTGCGCAGCTTCCCTTTTTAAACCCTGTGTTCCCAGCTGCAGCTAATAAAGGGAATCAGGGCCCTTGCCTCCCCCATAAGCCACGCGGCCCACGTTGCTTCCTTCTCCATTCCTCCCTGCGTACCCTAGGATGAAGAGGGGGTGGGACTGGCTCTTCCTCCGAACTCCCTCTCCCTTGTTCTAGCTCTTCCCTGCTCTGCCCAGCCAGACTTTGCCCTTCCCCAGTTTCCTCCACAGCCAACGGAGCCACTCTCCCACTCACTCAGCTGCTCGGCCTCCCCCTCCGAATCAGATTCCAACAGGGGCATGACACACACTTACATGGATTCGGTATCCATCGTCAACCGGGTAAGAGCCTAGCAAGGCCTCATCGCGGTCCAGCTTCATCACAAACTTATCATCCGGGGTGTAGAGTTCCAGTTCCATGCACGAGGCTGGGCTCCCAACAACGAGTTCCAGCTTGCACTATCAAGAGAGGAGAAAGCCGGTCAGGAGGAGGAATATGCCTCACAGGTACAGGCGGTCCTCGACGTACGACCATGACTGAGCCTAACATTTCCACTGCCGCTGAGCGTGAGATGGCCGTTCAGTGAGTTTTGCCCCATTCGACAGCCTTTCTTGCCACTGTTGTTAAGGGAAATCCTTGCAGTTGTTATGTGAATCATGGTCATTAAGCAAATCTGCCTTTCCCATTTGACTTTGCTTTTCAGAAGGTCACACAAAAGGGGGATCACGGGACACTGCAACAGTCATCAATATGAGTCGGTGGCCAGGCGTCTGAAATTTGCTCACCGTGGGGTTGTCAGTCAGTTTTTTCAGTGACGCTATAACTTTGAATGATCCTGAAATGAATCGTTGTAAGTTGAGGACTTCCTGCAAGACAACCGTCCCCCCATCCCCCTTTGCCCTTAATGCCAGCAGGGGCACTGTCCTCTGGGCCCAGCGTGAGCTGGAGAATCGGCCCAACTGGCCCTTAGAAACAATTCTGTGGGGAAGCCATGGGGCTAGGAGGAAAGAAAGCGGAACCTCCCAGCCATCCCTGACCACCAGGTGGGATCCAGGAGGAGCAGCTGCTAAAGGACCGTTTGGGAAAACAGGACCGGCAAGTACAGCAACTCCAATGGGGTAGGGAGTGGGATTGTACGGGATTGCTTGCTCCTGGGCTCGCTCTCCTGAAATTGGGGTATTTTACAGCATTTATCTGTAACCCATCTCACTATCCAATTCTGGGCGGCTCACCACGGTAGAAAAACGTAGGCATAAAACGATTAACGGCATTAAAATGGAGGTGAGCCACAAAGAAATAAATTAAATGTCAAAACCAAAGGGCACGGATGGGACTGGGCTGGCACTTTTGTCTCTCATCCCATCAATCACCACCAGCTTTTCAATTCCCAGCAAATTTTCCAAAACTGATTTATTTCAGAGGGAAATTCCTCTAGTCCAGTGGTAGCTAACCGTTTTGGGCTCCTGTGCCAAAAATTGCCAGCATGCCTGTACTCACATGCCAGCACCCAGAATGCAATGCCCACGCCCCCTGTGCATGGGTACCCAATCCCCACCCGCTTACCTCACGGCTGATTCTTTGGCTGGTTTGCGGTCTTTTTCGGCCTCCCAAAGGCTTGGAAAAAGCCTCTGCAAGGCTTTTCAGGATGAATGATAGGCCCGTTTCATCACTTCCGGTATTACAGGAAGTGATGAAACGGGCCTATCATTTATCCTGAAAAGCCTCGCAGAGGCTTTTTCCAAGCCTTTGGGAGGCCGAAAAAGACCTCAAACCAACTGAAAAAAAAAAATCCACTGTGAGGCGTGGGCATGCAGTGAGGTAAGGTTGCCTGTGGCTCATATGCCAGCACAAATGGCTTTGCGTGCCACTTGTGGAACAAGTGCCATAGGTTCACCATCACGGCTCTAGTCTATAGCTCAAACCAATCATTCCTTCCTTCCCTATCTTTCCTTCCCTATTCTTCCTTCCCCTAATCCTCCCTCTTTCTTTCCTCTTCCTTCCTTCCCTAACTTTCCTATTCTTCCTTCCCCTAACCCTCCCTTCCTCTGCCTTCCCTTCCATTTATGTGTGTGTGTGTCCATGCTTCTATATAGAGGCACCTGCCCTTATCATGCCCATTTGTGTTTTAATCACTTTCAAACAGAGGCTGGGAGTTTTTAATTTTCATTCATCTAGCCTGCAAGCCACCAAGAGTCATCACTTCAGCATGGTGAGGCAGAAGTGCTACAAATGAAGTAGCTAAAATAAATAAATAAATAATGGGCTCTCCCGAGCATCAAATCCCAGTTTAATTCCCATTTTTCTGAATCGCAAGCAAACCGTTCCTCTGATATATTCTGGGCAAAGACAATGCAGCCTGCCAAAGAGTGGCTCAGTGCTAACAAAGGCAGAACCAGAGCAAGCAGGCTTGACAAACATTATTATTCTTAATATTCTCTGCAAAATTCTCAGCACTAACATTTTATGTATGTATGTATGTATGTATGTATGTATGTTATTCAGCTTTGTTTGGGAATTTTCCCACATCATTATAGTTGTGCTTTTAAAGTTGTAGCAACGTTTCAGCAGAATCTCATCTGCCATCATCAGGCTTCTGTATAGTGTTCGTCTGATGGCAGATGAGGTTCTGCCGAAACGTTGCTACAACTTTAAAAGCACAACTATAATGACGTGGGAAAATACCCGAACAAAGCTGAATAACACACACACACACTGGGGAGAGGAAACAAAAGTCAGCACTTGGCACAGATCCATAAACTGGAGCCGTGCAAAGAGGGCACAAGGCTGAGTGACAGATTTACCCAGCCGGGCACGAATGTCAGCTGCCAGACTGCAGTTAATCCCTGCCTGGCTGCACAATGCACAGACGATGCTATTCTGTTGATCAGCGGCCCATCTGCAGTGTTGCAGCACAAAAGAGAGAGGGAAAAGCACCTGGAAAATCCACGGAGCCTCTCCTTTCTCTGAGGTTGCTACCTGAAGGACCCAAGTTCGGCAGCAGATGCCCAGGTGGCCAAAAACAGCCGCTCTGCCTGCCAAAACCAGGCAGAGGATCAAAGAGTGCCATCTGTGGAGAACCTTCTGTGTGTGTATGTGTGTGTGTGTGTGAGCGCCATGCCTTGATAACAATCAGGATGATCAGGAGCGCACAATCTGTGCTTTCAAATGTGCTGTGATGCACAAACTCCAGGGAAGGGATTCTGCCTAGACATGGGCATTTTTCACCCCTCCCAAAAAATGGGTGTTGGCACTTTTAGGGTGCTTTTCATCCTCGGATCAGAATCAGCACACACACACACACCACTGCAGTTTGGCTGCCATGATGTTGCCAGCAAAGCGGTACAGGGATGGCTCTGCCGTCTGCTGGTCCCCAAAATGCAGCACCAGGTCTGCGGCAACAGATGATATTGGCACACGAGAAGCCCCTTGAAATTTACGGAGGGGGGCTCGGCTGTGTTTTAAAACCTTTGGAATTAATGCTTTAATAATAAAGTGTCCCTTTATTTAGCTGTTGTCACTGCAGTCTACGGAAACCAGAAGCAGGCAGTGGGCACCCGTCTCTTAGAATCCCAGTGTATATGAATGGAAAGGGATCTTAGAGGTCATCTAACCCCATCTCTGTTCAGGATCCTTGAAACTATCAGAGGAGATGGCGGAAGCGAGCGGGAGAAAGATATAAATTCTGATGGGGCTCATTCCTTCAGCCGTGGTGGGTTCTTCCTTAGGGAGGCTCCCTTAGGTGGGATGGGGCCTTATGTGCAGCAATTTTAAAAAAACAAACCATTCAAGCACATTCTAGATCTGGGAGACCTGTAGATCCCATCATCCCCAGATGGCAGTGGCCTTCTGGATCAAGACCTCCAAAGGGTACCTGCACCCCACACATGCATGTATTAAGATAGGTAGGAAGGAAGGCAGGGAGACCAATGATACATGATAAATACATGATAGATGATACTAAAAGGATAGATGGATAAACAGATTTATTTATTTAATGAATTTATATTGCCTCCTATTTGCCCATGATGATGATAGGGGTGTTTGCGCATCTGTCTACACAAACAGATATACATACACGCATGTATACTTGTATGAGTATTTGTATGTATATACACTTGTATGAACATATTTATTAAATTTATATTTTATATACAGCTTGTGTGTGTGTGTGTGTGTGTGTGTGTATATACATATATATATATATATATATATATATATATATATATATATATATATATATATATATATATATATATATGTCTGGCATTCATATATATATATATAAATAAATAAATAAATTTCTGAGGTTCTCGCGGGTATTTGTATATGAATCTTTGGCTATTCGGGTTTTCTCCCGCGTAAAATTGGAAGCATCTAGGCAACGTTTCAATGAAGTCTCATTCATCATCTTCAGGCTTGGTCTTTAGCTCTGTGCTTCTCAGAGTTACTCCGAGAAGCACAAAGCCGAAGACACAAGCCTGAAGATGATGAATGAGACTTTATCTAAAGGTTGTCTAGATACTTCCAATTTTACGTGGGAGAAAACCCGAATAACCAAAGATCCACATACCAAAGACCCACGAGAACCTCAGAAAACATATATACATACATACATACATACATACATATATATATATATACACATACATATACACACACAATGATGTATAATTATATATATAATATAAATATAATTATATAATAATGTTCTGAGGATAAATCTACTGGTGAATGAAGCCCTTTATGTGTTTTAGGAGCGAAGGCAGAGGTTCCCCTCTGGGCTGCCATCCCCTTTTGCTTTTTTGCTTTGCAGAATATTCACAATTATAGGACCGTTTTTGATGCTGATTCAGCAGCCTGACCCCCCCCCCCCCACACACACACACAAAACAGCCCTGCCAGGTGGGCTTAGCAGGGAGGGAGGGAGGGGGGAGGGGCGCAGACTGCAGCGCTCCGCCCCAAATAACACTGCCCCCCCCCGCCAGAACCTCCATGGGGCATTTAGGGCACCTGGACTCCCACACCCCTAAGCCACGCCGGCAGAGCTCCATGGGGGTGGGGGGTGGGGAGAAGGGGTTGACACGCGCCAGCAGGGGGCCCGTGCCGATAGCCGCTGGGGCGGATGGTTGTGGTAGTCCTCCAGCACCCCCGCCTCAGAGCCCCCGGCGCCACGGACTCCCTCTTCCATCGGGATGGGGATGATGGGCGTGGGTGGCCGCCCTCCGGCCTACCTTGAACTCGGCGATGGTGAGGCCCCGGGCATATCTCTTCAGGGCCCGGAAGGAGTTGAGGCTGCTGCTGATGGAGACCGACACCACCGCGGGGGTCCCGGTCACGCTCATCCCGGCCGCCGCCTCCGTCGCTTCTCCCGGTACCGCCACACCTCAGGCCCCTTCACGGGCCGCTCTCTCCGGCCAGCCAATCAGCGCCCCGCCGCTCGCCCCGCTGGCCAATCCCCGCCCCGCTCGCCGCACCCGCCCCGCCTCCGCCCGCGGTCCTGCGCGTCTCGGCCTTTTCTTTTCTCCTGCGGAGTGTCTGCCTTCGGCTATCCTTGAAGTCCGGAAGGGGAAGCCCGCCAATAGGAAGCCGCGAGGCAACTCGCGGGAGAGGAAACGGCCAATGAGGAGGCGCGGTGGAGAGAGGCGAGCGAGGCCGAAGCCTGGCGGCTGGCGGAGAAAAGGGCAGGATTTCCTTGGCGGCTGAGGACAGAAAGCTGCGTTTACAACTCCGCGGTGCTTTTGTGGTGGTCGTGCAAGGGGGGCGGGGGTCCCGGGGCATCCTTGCACCGAAGGAAGGGCTCCAAATTTGGTCCTGGAAAAAGAAAAATCCCGGTTTTGACGCTGGCGCGGATTGTCTTCTCTATGCAGAATGGCTGGGGAGCATGGGACTTGCAGTGCAACGCCTGTCGAGGGTTCCAGCCAAGACAAGGAAGCCAGGGGGGTCACTTCAGGGCCCTGACCCGTTGCACAGTTGACCACGATTCTTTGCAAAGTATGGACTCCAGTTTAGTTCCCCCATTGGACAGAGGCGCATCAATGGCACCAATCACTGTGAAAAACAAAGTTATGCACAGGGAAATAAAAAGGTTGCATAACCTTGGCGACTTTTGACTTGTGGACTTCAACTCCCAGAATCCCCCAGCCTTAGTCCCTTCCAGCTTTAAGAGTTGATGATACTATGAAATGTGTCTTTGAGAAATAAATAAATAAAACACATACATGGAAAGCAAACTCCTTAATGCAGGGGTCCCCAACTGTGGCAACTTTAAGAATTGTGGACTCCAACTCCCAGAATTCTTCAGCCATTTCCACGGCAAGTCCTTCACCAAATAGCAGGCCACTAAGCTGTATTAGAACCAGGAGATTCACCAGCCATTTCAGGTTGGGGTCGGGTCCCATCAGCTTCTTTATCTCAGGATAGTTAGCTGTGGTTGTGGGAAGACATTAGTCGGTAGGGCTATGGATAGGGGCCCCTAGAATCTCTAGTAGAGTCACGTAGGAGGAACTCCACTGATACAAGAGAACTTGCTTCTCAATGAACACATCTAGGATTCTGGGTATTCTCTGAGGTTGGTGTTCGTCTTGCAGACGTTTGATGACTCAACTTAGTAGCATCATCAGTGCTAGAAGGGATAGAGAGCCAACCTCACTTCCTTCTAGTACTGATGATGTTACCTGGTTGGATCATGAAACATCCACAAGAAAACCACCAATTCCAGAGAGCTCTAAGGACCCTTACACTCTTCTCCTCCTCCTCCTCCTCCTCCTCCCTTCCAGCCTAGCACTGAGGATGTTACCAAGTTTGGTCATAAAATGTCTGCAAGAAAGCTCAGAGACCACCAGGGACCCCACACCAAAGAATCCCACAAACTTCATGAAGGTCATTTTGGAATCTCTGGTGTCTTTTCCTTTTTGTCCATGAGATCTGTCCTTGCTTCTGTTTCTCCTGTCCTGTTCTCAGTTCTGGACTCTTGCTCTCCTCAAGATCTCAACCGACCACATCAGCCGAATCCGCGCCCTGAAAACTCACCCAGGATAATGTGGGATTGATCTGTTTAGGGACACTCAAAAGTCATTTCGGCTTCTGGCGCTCCCCATGGAAGATCCCTCTCAGCCAAGACATTGTCCTTCTGGCACGTCCCAGGTTGAAGGTGCTCTCCTGTTGATCCGGAACATTGCCCAAAGGCTCTATAAACCCTCCCAATTGGGGAAATGGATGGGTGCTCCACCTCCTTGGCCAAAATACCTGCTTAACTTGTCTCCTGCCACCAGGACCAAATTCCTAGCGGTGCATGGAAGATGGTTGAGAGAAGCTAAATGTTCTCTTGCTGGCATTTGGCTGGTTGACTCCGCGGTCAAAGGAGATGCACAGATTGTTTCCTGGAGTTGTAGGCGCTTCATCCCCAGAGGCTTTCAAGAAAAGATTCGACAACTCATTTGTCTGGGATGGTACAGGTAGTCCTTGACGTGCGACTGCAATCAAGCCCCATATTTTTCTTTGTCTCTAAGCAAGACAGTAGTGAGGTGAATTTTGCCCCTTTCTTTGTGACAATTTTGACCTCATGCCCATGAGGATGCCGCAATGATTGTGTCACAGCCATTGTAACTTCACAGTCACTAAATGAATGGGCACAACTCGAGGATTACCTCTACAGTGATCCTGACAAGTTAATTCATGCTTAATGGCTGCTGGAACTATAAGTCACTGCAGGGGGTACTGTAAGTCATGGGGTCCATACAGAGCTCATGACCTGAGCTAGGACATGGACAGAGACACACAAACACCCTTTGGCCAAACAATAGAATTCTTTATTGGCCAAGTGTGATTGGACACACAAGGAATTTGTCTTGGTGCAGGTGCTCTCAGTATAAAAGAAAAGATACATTCGTCAGGAGTCGAGAATCATATTGTACAACACTTAATGATAGTCATAGGGTACAATCAGCAGTTAAATCATATTAGGAAACAGTCCATATAAATCGTAAGGATACAAGTGACAAAGTTACAGTCCTACAATCGCAAGTGGGAGAGGATGGGTGATAAGGAGTGATGAGAAGATTAACAGTAACAGTAGTGCAGACTTTGTAAATAGTTGAACAGTGTTGAGGGAATTATTTATTTAGCAGAGTGATGGCGTTGGGGAAAAAACTCCCCTTGTGTCTAGTTGTTCTGGTGTACAAGGCTCTACAGCATCGTTTTGAGGGTAGGAGTTGAAACAGTTTATGTCTGGGATGTAAGAGGTCTGTAAATATTTTCACAGCCCTTTTTGACTCATGCAGTACACAGGTCCTCGATTGAAGGCAGGTTGGTAGCCATTGTTTTTTCTGCAGTCCACATCTTGATCCTGTGACTGTAAGGATGCTGCGACCATCATTAAGTGCGAAGATCGGTCGTAAGTCTCTTTGTTCAGTGCCACTGTAACTGAGTAGTCACTGAACGAATGGGTTATAAGTCGAGGATTATCTGTAAAACCATTTAAGGTAATTTAAATGTCTTTGTTGTGATGGGGTGAAGGATTTGTGTGTCAAACCCATCTCTACTCAAATTGGGGTCATTTGGGAAGCCGATTGAAAGTTTCAGCTCCTTCCTGTTTTTTTTTTTAAATACATTTTTATTAAACAGCTTTCCTTATTTTACAACACAGTCTCCATTCATTGCAACACTTCGGTATCAGTACATATACTTTTGATATAAATCTTAACTTTATATATATATAAAGTTATATATATATATATATATATTCCTTTATATATTTTGTTCCACTATAATATTTACCATATATATTTCTTGTTGTCATAATATTTCATATCCTTCCTGTTTTCACAGTCCTCAACCTAATTGCTGGCTTTGCTGTTCCATCCCCTTGATTAGAAAGTCTAAAATGGTTTGGTTTGCTGGAACATCAAGTGCCAAACTCCGCAGAGGAGGGAAGACATATAAAAATCTCTCCCATCTTTCCCATCCCAACCTCTCTAAAAGGCAGCCTCTCAGTTCTGCTATGGCTCTCAGGCCAGCTCTACCTCGCAATACAACCTATGACTTGCTGTTTAGATGTGCACTGAGAACTCATGCACTGGAGACAAATTCTTGTGTGTCCAACCACACCTGGCCAATAATATTCTATATGGGCCTCTTTGTTGTTGCCTCTTGGGGTAGTGGGAGGTCTTTCCCAGGTGGCATCTTCATCCAGTCACCTGCCTTGGGAAGGGGGTGATATGGCCCTGCCTCCCCAACCTTCTTCCTGACCCCATCTTCTTCAGAAGGTCTGCTCATCAGCGCTTCTCAAGCTTGGCCACTTGAAGAGGTGGGGGACTTCAACTCCCAGAATTCCCCAGCCAGCTCTGAGTCCTTCCTCCTCCTCTTCTCCTTCCATCTTGCTCAGCATTATGGGTCTCTCAAGGAAGATGGATTCTTCAGCTCCTACAGCCTCCTTTTCATCTCTTTCCACCTTGCCCAGCATTATGGGCCTCCAAAGACAGATGGGTCCTTCAACCCTTCCATCTTCCTCCTCTTCTCCTTCCACCTTGCCCAGCATCACGGGTGCCTCAAGAGAGATGGGTTTTCAGCTCCTACAGCCTCCTTCTCATCTTTTTCCATCTTGCCCAGCATTATGGGTCTCTCAAGGGAGATGGGTCCTTCTGCTGCCACTGAAGACCTCCACCTTGGGCACTCTGGAAATGACGTCAAAGCGGACGGGACGTCGATATGACGTCAACGTGCTGATAACATAACTGCCCCGGTGACGTCATCTCCCAAGATCCCGCTTCCTTCGGAGATGTTCGGCTTCGGGAGAATCGCGACCCTCGCGGCCTGCCGTAGACGAAGCGTCGCCAGAACATCCCCCCCGAGTCGAGAATGCGCCTGCGTAGTCATCTCAGACGCGTGCGCAGTGGCGCCGGAGACCGCTCGGCGCGGTTGCCATGGAGTCGGAAGGGGCCTACGAGCCGGGCTTTGTGGGAATCCGCTTCTGCCAGGAATGGTGAGGGGGCGGAGGGTCAGGGAGAGCCCGGACTCATTAGAGCATGGGAGCGGTAGCCCGCCCCGGCTTCTCCTCGAGGCCTTGAACCGTATTTCCCATCCTCCCCTCCCCTTCGCCCGCTCTCCGGGCCTGTTTTTCGAAAGGCCTCACCGCCGTTTCTTGCTCCTTTTCTCCCAGCAACAACATGTTATACCCGAAGGAGGACAAGGAGAACCGGATCCTGCTCTACGCGGTAAGTGGGGGAGGCCTGGCCCGGCCAACAGGCGCGGACTTCCATCTCCCAGCATGTTCCTCTCCGTGGGTACCTGCTGGCTCGCTTGGGGGATTCTGGGAGTTGAAGTCCTGATCCTTATTAAAGGGGGGGGGCGAGGTTGAGAGGCCGTCACCAACCCAAGGAGCTTGATGGATTAGAAGCAGTTGGAAGGGCCCAGCGAGACCCCGCTTCCCTGAAAATCTGGGATGGGCCTGAAAATTGGGGGTGTGGGGGGGGGTGTCTCAGCCTCTCTTGCCCCACTTTGAGACACTTTGCCTGGACCTGCTTCTCAAACTTGTCCCCTTTAAGAGTCCCAGAAGCCCCCAGCCTACACGCTAATGAGGTTGAAGATGGATGCACTACAACTCCCAGAGTTCCCCAGCCATTCTACCCTCCTGCTGGGGGAGGGCGTGGGAGTTTGACCTATCCATTTCCCCATTGAAGCCATGGAAGCGTTTGGGCGCCGAGGCCTTCCAAGCGCCATCAGAGCTTGCATGGCCACCTGGCCAAGACACCTGGGTGGTGGTGACGGGACATCCGGGCCTTACACCTTCCTTTTGTAACCCTTCTCTTCTTCCTTCCCTCTCTCTCTCTGCCAGTGCCGGAACTGTGACTACCAGCAGGAAGCTGACAATAGCTGCATCTACGTCAACAAGATCACCCACGAAGTGGAGTAAGTCCTAATGTCAACTCAAAAGATACTTGGTCTTTTTAGCTGCCAGCAGAAAGGGAATTGGGGGAAATAGTGCATTCCTCAAATGCCTCCGATAATCACCTTGGCAGCCGAAGCTGTTGGCACGCAAGATTATTACCGGAGAGGATGATTGGTGACTCTTGGCTGTGGATGTGTCCCATTGGAGAATATACATCCAGGGGGTGGGGGGAAGACCAGGGTCAAGGGGGAAATGAATGGTGTATTTTAGTGTTGGCTGCACCCAGCTAACGCCGACATGGCCACTCCTAATAAATCTTTTTGTTTTTTTACTGTGAGGGATGCGACTAGAGACTTATGATTTGAAGGGGGGTGGAATTGTTGGAGCCCTGAAGAAGAAGAAATTGCTCGTTGGGGGGAGAAGTTTGGGGAGGAACCCCCCTCCATGCCCCTCAGACTGAGCGGGGAGGCCGCAGGGTCACCCCCATTGGCTCTGCTCTGCTCTTGCAAATTGTGAAACCGGGTGCTCCCCAGCTTCCAGGTGCAATCCAAGGTTTAAGCCCAGCACTGTTTCTGCTCAGTTGTTTGTACCCCTGCTATCTGATCACTGTGGGTACCTTCATCTAGGGATGTGGGCTGGCAAGGAGAGCCTCACCTGTGGTGGCAACTGCCCTTTGGAGCATTGATTCCCCAGACTAGATTGACCCTGCCCTAGTTGGTCTTCCATAAGGCCTGGGTCCTCGGTGTTGGTGAGAGCCCATTTCTAGGTTATAACAAAAGACTGATTAGATCGTGTCTGGCTGCTGTTGTTTTTCTTAAATAACACAGTTGGAAGGGATCTTGGAGGTTTTCTAGTCCAACCTCCTTTTTTTTTTCTTTTATGGTATATAGGTTGTCTTCAACTTACAACCATTCTTTTAGTGACTATTTAAAGTTGCAACAGCCCTGAGAAAAGTGACTAATGACCATTTTTCACACATACGACTGTTGCAGCCTCTCTGTAGTCACATGATCCAAATTCAGACCTTTGGCAACTGACTCGCATTTACGACAGTCACAGTGTCCCGGGGGTGTGTGTATGTCACGTGTTCTCCTTTTGCAGCCTTCCAACAAGCAAAGTTAACGGGGAAGCCAGATTCAGTTAACGACAGTGTTCCTAACTTGACAGCTGCAGGGATTTGCTTAACAACGGTGGCAAGACAAATCAAATGGGGCAAAATTCACTTAACAACTGCCTGCTTAGCAGTAGAGATTTTGGGCTTAATTGTGACCATAAACCAAGGACTGTCTGGTATTTCCTATGATTGGATTGATTTTATTTGTGGTAAACCAGGCCACCCAGGTTAAATAAATAAATCTAATATTTTGCTTTCAGTGAATTAACACAGATCATCGCGGATGTCTCCCAGGATCCCACTCTGCCCCGGACGGAGGATCACCCCTGTCAGAAGTGAGTATTAGTTGCTTTAGCTTAAAAAAAGTCTTCTGATGGTGTTCTGACCCAAACCCTTTTCCAATAAAATAATAACCAAAGGGAACAGAAACCTTTTAATGAGTCTAACGAATCCCTGGTTAAAAGGCTGCAGCAAACTAATTAATTTTGATAAGCACAAACCTCGCCAAAACTCTGCAAGACAGCCAAGAATCACAGATAAGAAATATTTCACAGCACAAGAGTCTTCAAATACCAACTTAAGATACTGGAATGTCCATGAGGCTGAGTTTCAAAACATCTTTGCTTCCTGCAAAGAAGGTTCGTTTCACAGCTGGCTTTTATCTTCTTGAAGGAAGGGCCATTACCTTGCAGCCTTACTCCCGAGTTGCCCGTGCTGCTGCAGCTGCTTTTTCCTGCAAGCAGCCTTGCACGCACGCGCACTCGGCACAGGCTCCTCGGCAACCTCCTCGTCGCTGCTGCCAGCCCCCACAATCTCTGAAGGCAGCAGTCCACTCCCTGATGGTCCTGGCCCCTCACCTGAGTCCTCGCTCTGCTCAACTGTCCCCACCTGCTGCCAGCTAAGCACAACAGATAGAAAGATGTGGTAGAAATCAGCAGCTTTCTTCTAAAACTGTACCTGGCTGGCTGGGGAATTCTGGGAATTGAAGTCTGCACTTCTTAAAGTTGCTGAGGTCGAGAAACACTTTTCTAAAGCTTGAAAGCGAGCAGAATTTGGGGGCTTTTTTTGAGATTTTATCCTGATTTTTATCCTGAACCAGGCTGAGGGGCTGGGATTCTGTCCCTCAAAAAAGAGAGCTTTGCAAGCAGCACAGAAAGGGGCCAAATTTGGAGGGTGAGGAAAAAAAAAGATTTGGAAGTTGGCCAGGCCCTGGAGAGGGGAGGCCAGCAGAAATAGTTGGGGATGGACAGTAAGTCTATTCAATGTGTAGAATGTGAAAGGAGGTGTATTTGTGTTTATTTTCATAGTCCTAATGTACACTGAAGATGGTATTTAATTTCGTTGCACGAGGTGTAATGACACTAAAGCAAACTAAACTGTGAAAGTTAGAATACTGCTAAGTGCCCCAATCCAACCTTCCTATCCGGGTGACCCACTGCAGAGTGAGCTTGCAGCCTGCCCAGGCATCATGTGTATGTGTGTGTGTGCACACACAGGTCCAGTTGATCAAATGGAGACCGGAGAGAATTCCACCAGCCACGTTCTGCATTTGTTTCCCTACCTTGTTTGACGCCTGGTTTTGCCTTCCAGGTGTGGCCACAAAGAAGCTGTCTTTTTCCAGTCTCACAGCGCCAGGGCTGAGGTAAGGAGGTGCCCTTTCGACTTAAGGAGGGTGGTTGAAGGTTTCGCCTTAGGATGACATCGCTCTGAAATGCCATGATGGGCCTTTGCTGCCCAAAGATGGGTTGTCATCGCAAACCTGGATGCCTTTGGAGCCAAGTCTGACTGAGTTTTCAGTTGATATAATAGGAGTGAAAAGTGTTCAGCCTGGGCTCTGAACCGAGATTTTTGTTTATTTGTATGCATCCCACCTTTATCCTTACAAATCGCTTAAGGCGGCACACACATTCCACAATCCTTCCCCTTCCTATTTTTATTTTCCTCATAACAACAGTCCTGTGAGGTAGGTTGGGCTGAGAGAGGGGGACTGGCCCAGAGTCACCCAGGCAGCTTTTGTGCTGAGACTAGAACTCCCTGTCACCTGGTATCTTAACCTCTAGCCCAAACTTTCCAGGATTTGGAAATGCAGAATTTTCAGATTTTGCTATTGGAGGCCCTTCCGGGCGGTCTCAGCCTCAACCACCCCTTCTCTGTGACCCTTGTGGGATGGTACCCCAACCAGTCTAGAGAAGACCGGATCAGAAAGAGCTGATTTAGGAGCCCGCTGGAGATCCTTTGCTTCTATCATGCCCTTGTTGGAGTCTGATTCTGAGGGCGAAATTTAGCAGCTGACAGGGAGTGGGAATGTTGCTCCGATGGCTGTGGAAGACATGGGGGAAGGGCACAGTATGGCTGGGTATTCAGAAGAAGACCCACGGCCATCCGCTCTTCATTCTAGGGTATGCAGGGAGGAATGGAGAAGGGAGCAACCTGACTTACAGGAGAGAAAAGGGCCCTGATCCCCTTCATTAGTTGCAGCTGGGAGAACAGGATATAAGAAGGGTGTTTGCACACAGCACTTTGCTGGAAGCAAAGTGTGCATTATCTTGGCGGAGGCTTATCTGGGTTTTGGTGTCCTCCCAACTGTGGGTGCTGCGTTATCCTTTGAAAGTCTGCAATTTATTATCCTGGCCTGCCATGTTAATGACTTCAGTGTCGTTTGTGTTGGTTTTTTTTATTTCTAACTTATCTGTACTTTGAGTTTGGACTGCATTTTTTCCCTTTGTAAACTGTTTTTGGAAGAGTTTGATCTCCCGCTGAGGATAACTGGACATTGGAGGCCGAGTTGGAGGCATTAAAGGGAATTTATTCTACTTTTGTGACTGTGTTATTGTTGTTTCACGCTTTGGGTCATCACATGGCTGCCTTTCCCCCCTTCTTTCTTTCCCAGGACGCCATGCGCCTCTACTATGTCTGCACAGCCCCCCACTGCGGTCACCGTTGGACAGAGTGAAACCCTCCGAGACGTCCTCTGCCTACCTGCCGGACCACCCATGACTTCCCCGCTGCCATTCTCCACTATTTATCCATTCAGACTGTCTGAATTGCCCTTTGCTCTAATAAATGATTTATTTTTCACAGAAAAGGCTACAGCCTCAGCGTCTATTTTTTTAAAAAAACAACAAAACCAAAAGACACACCTGCCTGGCTTCAGCCTCTTATCTGAGCAGAAGGTGCAATTGAGCCTGAAAAGCTGCTGCTCTGGGCTCAGGGACGTCCCCCCCCCAGGTAGGGCCCGGCGGAGTGGCCCTGGCGCGCATGCCCATAGTACTCGTCACTGGTGCCGCAAGTGAAGCCACACTGCTCGCACACAAAGAGCTTTTCCCGGCGTTCCCGGTAGCCGTAGGTCTGGGGGATGCGGTGGATTTTCTTCAGGTGAGACTCCAGGGAGCAGCGCTGGGTGAAGCCCTTCTGGCAGAGGCAGCAGCGGTATGGACGGATGCCTGCGGGCAGCGACAGGCGGGAGTTTGCAAAGGTACATTTAGTGACCGTTCAAAGTTGGCCCTGTGAAAAAGGGGCTCAGGACTTGCATTTATGACCGTTTACAGCCTCCCTCCAAAGTGGCACCAATCCAAATTTGGGCGTTCGACAACCGGTGGGTATTTCTGACCATTGCAACCTTCCAAGTAGGAAAGCGAATGGGGGAAGCTGGATTCGCTTAACGACCACTTAATTGCCGTGATTCACTTAACAACCACAGCAAAAGAAAAAAAACCAACCACCACAGTCGTGAAGTCGGGCCCAACTGGATAAACCACTGCTTTGCTTACTGGTGCAAATTCTGCCCCCCAATTGTGGTCATGCGAGCACCAGTTATAAACCACTTTTTTTTTCTTAGTGGACCTGCCCCCTGGAACGGTCACTAAATGAACAGTTGTAAGTGGAGGTCTTGGCCGTAGCAGATGTAAATGTGTTTCCCTTCCCAGCTGGCCTGCCAGCCCTCACCTGTGTGCGTCCTCAGGTGCCTCTTGAGGTCGAAGGTGTCGTTGAAGCCTTTGCTGCAGTAGTGGCACAGGTGCCTCTTGACGGGACTGTGGCTCTTGCCATGGCGGTTCAGCATGCGCTGCAGTGGGAAGCATTTGCTGCAGACGGAGCACTGGAAGCCCCCCCGGGCGGGGAGACCCCTGCCCTGAAAAGTAAAAAAAATACAGATTTGGGCAATCAGGATTTGTTTATGAGAATGGTGGGTTTGGAATGGAGAATCTGTGGCCCTCCAGATATCGATGGGCTGAAGCACTCTGCTTCCCGTACCATTGGCCAATTCCTTCCTTTTCTTTTTTCTCTTTTCACCTCCTTCCTTTTCTCCTCTTTCCCCTTCCTCCCTCCCTTTCTTTTCACCTCTCCTTTTTCACCTTCCTTCCTTCCATCCATCCTTCCTCCTTCCCTTCCTTTCTTTCCTTTTCCACCTCCCTCCCTCCCTTTCCAAATATATACATTCCCATCCCCCATCTACCAAAAGAACTCTGGGCAACAAACCAGGATCAAAAGATAATATAATAACCCAAATTAATTTGGAAAAAAAAAAAGTTGAAGTCAAAACAGCCCCCCCTCCCCCCAAAATCTCACCATACACCAAATTCTCTTGCTGGGCTCCCCCCCCCCCCCAAATGACAAAGGCTGAGGCCACGCAGGCAGCTTGTGAAGAATCTCCCCCTTGACTTATGATATTTGCTAAGTTCCCAAATCCAGTTTTCCCGGGGTCTTTTCATTCAGGGGTGGCCTTACCTTGTTGGCCGGGGGATCCTTTCCCACAGCCGGTGGTTGCGGATAAACCAGGTTTTGGAGAAAGTGATGGGGGGCGTCTCCTCCATCCCACTCGCTCCTGCTGCTGAGGGTGAGGTTTGGGTGCACGAGGGCTGGGGCCGCTCCGCTTTCTAAGACATCAAGGGAGCCAACGAGGACACAGTCAGGGCTCCAGTAGTTACCCCTATTTTAATCATGAGTCTCTAGCCGGATTTTCAAAGCTTCAATATGATTTATTAGGAGTAAACATGCCAGCACTGCCTGGGTGCAGCCGACTCTGAGACACATCATTCACTGTCACCCTTGATCCTGGTTTCCTCAACCCCCCCCCGGGTGTATCGTAATTCATATTCTCCAACAAGAAGGCAGCCCTGAACTAACAGTCCGCAAGTTACAATGACGCTGACAAAAGTGACTTACGACCAGTGTTTCACACACGTAACGATGGCAGCGTCTCCATGGTCTCATGATGAAAATCCAGGGCGCTTGGCGACTGACTCGTATTTATGACGGGGGTCACGTGATTTCCTCTCCTGTGACCTTTTTTACAAGCCAAGTCCATGGGGAAACCAGGTTCCCTTAAGAGCTGCAGTGATTTACTTAAAAACTGTGGTCGGAAAGGTCGTAAAATGGGGCAAAACCCACTTAGCAGAATTGGCAGTGGACGTTTTGGGCTCAAATTGTGGTTGTTAAGTGGAGGACGAACCTGTAGAGCAGGGGTCTCCAACCTTGGCCGCTTTAAGACTTGTGGACTTCAACTCCCAGAATTCAACTTTAAGACTTGTGGACTTTCAACTCCCAGAATTCCTGAGCTAACATGACTGGAGGAGGAATTCTGGGAGTTGAAGTCCACAAGTCTTAAAAGTGGCCAAGGTTGGAGACCCCTGCTAGAAGGCATCTCCATGAATATGCTAGGAAAACTCCCTTGCACTCTCTCTCTCTCTCTCTCCACTGGCAGTTTTTCCCCAACTGGCCGCCTTCCAGAAGGCGGAGTCCCTCATTCCCATCATCCTCAGCCAACATGACCGTAATGGCCACTGCTCAGAAAAACACTATTCTAGAAGTTTACCTACCTGGTACGTACAAGTCTCCCCGGAGCCGGTCGGAGATGTCCCCCCAGTTCCGTGTTCCTGGCTGTGCTGATTTACGACGTTTTATCAGAAAGGACCTGGGCATAGCTGGTTGGATGCCGAATTTGGGTTTCTCCCAGGATGGATGTTCAGATGGACCAACGCGTTGAGCAAGACGGTGAAGACCAACAATGGAAGGTCCTTAAGGTAGACACTTCATGTCCGGGAAGAAGAAACTACCTTTTATGGTGCTCACCCCCATGCCTAAACCTGGAGGTCTCCTTCCATACCAACTTATTTCTTCTTGTAAAAGAACATCAGAGTTGGAAGAGACCTTAGAGGTCTTCCAGTCCAACCCCTAGGTTCAGCAAATCTACAGTCTGAACTTACTCCCCAATAAAAGTCCGACCTATAATTTCAAACAATTTGAAGAGCCAGCGTTACCAAGAAACCCTAATAAAAAATTTAAATGCAAACTGTTGCTTTTTCCTTTCCAAGTCAAGGACCCCAATTCCTCCCAAAAAGAATAGGAAAGACTCCAAAAGTGCCCGTGCTAATTGTCTCTCATCCAGCAAAGTCCAAAATCTCAACACAATTCCGATGAGCAGGAATGATTCTGTGGGTGGGCGATTTGAAGGAGCAACTCTTGATATCCTGACAATTTGCATCCAAATTGGGGTGGGGAGAGGACATCTCATCGCATCTCTTTTGCATACTGGGTGCTTCTAATTACAATTGACTTACAACAGCTCGCATTCAATCTATGCAAATCTTGCTATTTAACTCTGGAGAGTAGCGTTAAGGTCAGTTATCCATCCCTCTGGCTGCCACTGGGACAGGAAAGTCATCTTATCGTCAAAAGCTGTGACAAAAATCAGAACATGAGAAGGCCAGCTAAGCCTTCTGCCACCAGCAGCACAACAGTCTTGCAAGGTAGGATAGGCCGGAAATGTTCAAGCCCAGAACATTTGATAAATTAGCAAAAAAAAAAAAAAAAGTGGCAAGCACAGAAATATAGTTCATTGTGCAACAGAAGCCCAACCTTTGCATTGCCAACGCTTGTCAATCTTAGCAATTTTAAGACGTGCGGATTTCAATTCCTGAAATTCCCAAGCCAAGGATGCACAAGGGACCCTCTTCCTCAAGGGTCATCTAGCTGAGCCTAGCCACACACTCTCTCCTTCTTCTATGGGGCTGGGAAGGAAAGTCGGCTTAGGCCAAACATTGGGGGAAAATGAAGCCAAATTTTGTTTGCAAATCAAACTGGCATCCCTGAACCAGACCATTAATCCAGTGGAACTCGGGGTTGTTGAGTTGGGGAGCCTCGTGTCCCCAAGATTTTTCTTCCTGCTGCTTTGCACTCGAAAGCAAACAGGTCTCTCTTTCCAAACACCACCAGATTTCCATGTCCCGCTGAATGCTCCGATTTGAATAAACCTGTTTCCGTGGTCAGGTTTCGGAGCAGTGTGATTTTAATGGGCGCATCCTTTTCTTTTTTTGATTAACAAACCACCCTGGGGAACGGCTCACCTGCAGCCTGGACAGAGCTTTGGAAAACATTCACCTGCAAGCCCAAACGAAAACAGGTGAAGTACAGGTCGTCTCTGACTTCCCACAGTTCATTAAGTGACCGTTCAAATTATAACGGCCCTGAAAAAGTGACCATTTTTCACAGTCATGACCGTTGCAGCATTCCCGTGGTCACACAATCAAAATTCAGAAGATTCATATTTATGGCTGTGTCCCCAGGTTATGTGATCCACTTTTGTGTCCTTCTGACAAGTTGTATTACTAACTTAACCACTGCAATGGTTTCACTTACCAACTGTGGCTAAAAAGTTTGTAAAATGGAGCAAAGCTCACTTACCAAATGTCTCATTTAACAACTGCAATTTTGGGCTCCATTTTAGTCATAAATTGAGGATTACCTGTACCCCTGCTTCCTGTGAAGCCCCCTCCCCACACCTTCCTTGAACCAAGTGGCTACAGGAATGCAATCCTGCCTCGTCCTTAGCTCTAATGCAGCGTTTCTCAAACCTTGCTAGTTGGAAATGTGCTTCAACTCCCAGAATTCCCTAGTCAGAAGTCCAAAGATCTTCAGGAGATATGGAGCTGAAATCCTTCAGTGGGCAGTTTTCAGCCCTGAGCAGAGATTCAGTTACAGTATGTGTGGCCTGTGGTGGGCTTCTCTGAGATTCCTTCAACTCCAAGACACGACACCCCATCCATGGTCCTTATTTTACTATAGCCTCTCTGCTCGGGAGGGTGAAAATGCAGCTTGGATTTTGGCTCCCGCTTGTCAAAATCCCAGTGCGCACGCAGCTGAAATCCTTTGGAAGGCAGCTCTTTCAGCTCCCCCAGAGATTAAAAGGAATGCTCTCGGCAGATGGCTTGCTTTCTGATGCATTTTACTGGAAAGCAGGCTAACATTTTAAACATAAAAATAAACTGATTGAAAATTGATGCCACAATCATTTTGTGGATTTTCACAAAGGGGCAAGGAAACTCGGTTGAAATAGGAAAACACAGCCGCCTGTCTGGAAGTTCACTTCCAGAGCTTCACACATGACAAAGTCCAACTGCACCTCTCTTTCAAATCCAAAAATATTTTATTACATTTAGAACCTTTTTTAAAAAAAGAGTAAACTGTTACAAAGCTCTGCTGCAACCCGAGTTTAAAACAGCAACCATAGGAGAATTTCAAGACGCCCCTTTTGAATTTTATCCCTCTTTCCTCAGTCTTATAAAAACATTATTATTATTATTATTTCTTTTCCCATAAAAGGAGGCATTCACATTGTCAGCGTTTCTGGGAGAACCTTTGAGATTTTCCTATGGATGCGAACAAAGTGCTAAAAGGCAACACGTGAATCGGTGCTCGTGTCACACGGTCTCAGCTCCTTGGGAGTCCCACCGAAACGGACATCTGTGCGTGGCAAATGTGCGGAAGGGGCAGCCTTCAAGGCAGGCTGGTTTTCCGGGCCTCCTCCAGCTTCTTCTGAACCACATTCAGGAGAGAGTCAGAGTAGTGCTTCAGGAGTGCATGGGCCTCGCCCTCCTGGAGGCAGATCGGCCAGAAGGACGAGGGGTCGGTGGCGGTGGCTACGTCGGCTTTGCCCTTGCTGTCTCTGGCCGCCAGCTCGCTCTTCATCCAGAGAAAGGTGCTAGAAAGCCTATGCTGGACGTGGGCGAGCTCCTCCTCGGTCCCACCGGGGCTAGACAACACCTGAAACATTGGAACGCTTTCTGGCACGGCCACCTGGCTATGCCTGGGTGAAGCAAGGATTTCCTTGCCCTCTTTTCCCGAGGTGGCGTTAAAAAAATAAAACCCCGAAGTAACTGGGGTGGGGATGGGAGGAGGAGGTAGTCAAGATGGCCATGAGGTTAAAAGCTCTACATGTTTCAATATGTGCTGCCATGTTTAATTGTTTCATCGCAGCTTATGGACAGAGATGATAAAAGTAGTACCTTAGAATATAACACAGAGGTGTCCAACCTTGGTCCCTTTAAAAGGCCTGTGGACTTCAACTCCCAGAATTCCCTGGCCAGCATACAATTGAAGATGGGTGGACTTCAACTCCCAGTACCGCTGGCTGGGGAATTCTGGGAGTTGAAGTCCACAAATCTTGACAGGACCAAGGTTGGACATCTCTGATGTAGCACAAAGCCCATTTTTAAAACCTGGCACACACCCATCCAAGTAAAAACCATATCTTTCTTTCCTTTTTTTGGAAAATGCCAGAGTCACCCCTTACCTTATCGTACAGTTGCAAACTCTCTTGAAATTTGAGGTGTAGGGACTGCAAGCTGCCCTCAAAATTTTTGACGAGAGCCTGAATTTCTGAGAAAGAGAACAGAGGGGAAAAACAACAACAGTAACAACAAAAACCTGTTTGGAGATTTACCCAAGGCTGGGAAAAAGACAAAAAATCCAGCTGGCTGGAATAGCCTTGGCTGCCTTCTTTGACAGGGATAGGTAAACAGCTCCAACTGATCGTATCAGCTGGCTGTCCTTTTGCAGGGCACCTACAAGGGACAGATCAAGCCCGTTTGATCCCAAGAAAACAAAATAGAAAAGAAAAGAAAAGGCTTGCTCCAATTATCTATCTGTTTGGTCAACCCTCTTACCTGAAACACAGGATGTTTTGGCCTCGAGGCTTCCTTTCACCTCGGGGTGGATTTCTGGGGGAGGTTTCTAAAAATCACGTATTTCATAAAGGTTAGAGAGCAACTTACTGGGTTCTAGGCTGGTAGCTTCGTTTCCCTATCAAGTCGGGAGTGTTGGATGGGGCTCCCTATTTCACTGCTGACTTTTACTACTTCAAGAGGTCTAGAAATAGGTTTCCAAGCTCTTTCTTGGTCCTAAATCACCCACCAGCTTTTCTGCAGGAAGCTGGGAGATTAGAAGCTCCAGAGCATTCACCAAATTCCTCCCACTGATATTTGGGGGAAGGGGGGAATCGTAATTGTTAAAAGGTTCTCAAATCATGTAAATTGTGTGACGGAGTCCCTTTCATCCCAGTCATGGAAGTCAGAATGCAAGGCCTCTATACAGAATTCTCGACTTACAACCACAATTGAGCCCAACATTTGGTCTCAGTGGCTGAATGAGACGGTTAAGTAAGTTTTGCCCCATTTTACGAGAATTGAGCCCAACATTTCTGTTGCTAACTGAGACATTAAGGGAGTTTTCTCTCATTTTAAATTAAAAAAAATAAAAGATCTGAGACAGAGCTAGAATTTTTCCAATGTCATTAACAGATTTAATTTGAAATTTGAGGAATTAATCTTGGGCAGGAGTCTCCAACCTTGGCAACTTTAAGACTTGTGGACCAACTCCCAGAATTCTGGGAGAACTCTGGGAATTGAAGTCCACAAGTCTTCAAGTTCCCAAGGTTGGAGACCCCAGATCTAGGGAATGCCAGCAACGTCATGCTCCATTGTCCCAAAGGTGCTTTTTTCAAGAGGCAACTGGACTTTGTATTTCCTTGAAGATGTTTCGCTTCTCAACCAAGGAGCTTCTTCAATTCTTCAGGTTCTTGGATGAGAAGCAAAACGTCTTCAAGGAAATACAAAGTCCAGTTGCCTCTTGGAAAAAAGCACCTTTGGGTCAACCAGGACCTGGATGGCTGAGAATCTCCACAGACGTCCTCTTCCACTAATACATGCCACCCATTTAATGGCTGCACAGCGATTTTTGTGAGAGGCTGTTAAAAGATTTGCACCACACAAACTTGCCTTGCATTTCGTGAAATCGCTGAGTGGTACGCACTCCTCTGAGGGGTGTTCAGCAGTGGCTGCCTGCACCAGCGGGCAGACTCTTGGGAAAAACGCCGCCGCAAATCTGTGTGGAAGAGAACCACCTCAGAGCTGGTTTCTAGGCAAAGCGTCCCCACAAACGGAGAGCCAACGTGACCAGAAGCAGCCAGATAACAGATCATCAGAGTTGGAAGGGACCTTTTAGGTCATCAAGTCCAACCCCCCACCCAAGCGGGAGACCCTACACCATTTCTGACAAGCGGCAGTCCAGTCTCTTCTTGAAAGCTTCCAGGGATGAAGCTCCCACAACTTCCGAAGGCAACTTCTGTTCCATGGGTTGATTGTTCTCCCGGTCAGAAAAGTTTCTCCTTATTTCCAGGTTGAATCTCTCCTTGGTCAGTTTCCATCCGTTGTTCGTTGTCTGGCCTTTGGGGGCTTTGGAGAAGAGCTTGACCTCTTCCTCCTCCTTTCTGGGGCAGCCCCTCAGATATTGGAAGAAATATTGGAATATTGGAAGAAAACACTGGAAGCCAACCTGCAGTTCTTCTGAGCACGCGAGAGAAACCTGGCGGAGATGCTCAGGCGAGGATTCAGAAGTGGGCTCCCTCCATCCTCACTCTCTCCAAATGGCTGCTGGTCTCTAATGCAACCGTCAAACGTTTCTGTACACAAACAGGAAGGCAGAGAATTTGTCCGAGTGCCAAAAGAAGACAATTGATAGCTCACGGCTGATTTGTGGCTCTCTCAGCTCGGTGGTTTTCTTGAAAAAGTTTCATGACCCACCTAGGGAACATTATCAGGGGTAGAAGGCAGGGGGCTGGTGGACAGGAGGAGGAGGAGGAGGAGGAGGAGGAGGAGGAGGAGGTGGAGGAGGTGGAGGAGAAGAAGAAGAAGAAGAAGAAGAAGAAGAAGAAGAAGAAGAAGAAGAAGAAGAAGAAGAAGAAGAAGAAGAAGAAGAAGAAGAAGAAGAAGAAGAAGAAGAGGGGAGGAGGAGGAGAAGAAGAAGAAGAAGAAAAGGGGAGGAGGAGGAGGAGGAGGAGGAGGAGGAGGAGGAGGAGAAGAAGAAGAAGAAGAAGAAGAAGAAGAAGAAGAAGAAGAAGAAGAAGAAGAAGAAGAAGAAGAAGAAGAAGAAGAAGAAAAGGGGAGGAGGAGGAGAAGAAGAAGAAGAAGAAAAGGGGAGGAGGAGGAGGAGGAGGAGGAGGAGGAGGAGGAGGAGGAGGAGGAGGAGAAGAAGAAGAAGAAGAAGAAGAAGAAGAAGAAGAAGAAGAAGAAGAAGAAGAAAAGGGGGGGAGGAGGAGGAGGAGGAGGAGGAGGAGGAGAAGAAGAAGAAGAAGAAGAAGAAGAAGAAGAAGAAGAAGAAGAAGAAGAAGAAGAAGAAGAAGAAGAAGAAGAAGAAGAAAAGGGGAGGAGGAGGAGGAGGAGGAGGAGGAGGAGGAGGAGGAGGAGAAGAAGAAGAAGAAGAAGAAGAAGAAGAAGAAGAAGAAGAAGAAGAAGAAGAAGAAGAAAAGGGGAGGAGGAGGAGGAGAAGAAGAAGAAGAAGAAAAGGGAGGAGGAGGAGGAGGAGGAGGAGGAGGAGAAGAAGAAGAAGAAGAAGAAGAAGAAGAAGAAGAAGAAGAAGAAGAAGAAGAAGAGAAGAAGAAGAAGAAGAAGAAGAAGAAGAAGAAGAAGAAGAAGAAGAAGAAGAAGAAGAAAAAAAAGGGGAGGAGGAGGAGGAGAAGAACTCTGGGGTCCTTGGTGCTTTCTGAGTTTGGTGGTTTCTTGCAGACATTTCCTGACCCAACTAGGTAACATCATCAGGGCTAGAAGGAAGGAGCATTTGGGGAGAGGAGGAGGATTGTGAAGTCCCTAATGCTTGCTGAGCTTGATGGTTTTCATGCAGATGTTTCATGGCCCAACTAGGGAACATCATCAGGGCTAGAAGGGAGAGGGGTTTATGGAGGAGGAGGAGGAGGAGGGTTCCTCGGTGCTCTCTGACTTTGCTGCAGACCTTCCATTACCCTACTAAGCAACACTATCAGTGCCCATAGGGAGTGGGGTTTGCCGATGTTACCTAGTGGACTAATGAAAGGTCTAGGAGCATCTAAGTGAAAAGTTCTAGAATCTTTTTCATCTGGTTCCAATTACCGGTCTTGACCCTCAATTAGGTCGAATTCTCCTGAGTACAGGCTGTAGGGAAGAAACTTGTGGTGCTTTGGAACTCCATCCCGGCGCCTGATTTCTTGCGCCTAGCAGAGACCGGCTGCCGGTTTACCTCCAAGGGGGTCGCCAGCCAGCGTTTCAAAGTGGTTCTTGAGGTATCTCTCTGGCTCCGGTGTCTGGGGCAGCGACCCGTTCTGAGAGAAGTTCTCCTCCAGGTGGGCCACCTCGGCATCAGGCTCTGCCGAGAGGAAAAACAAAGGGGAGGCTCGGGTGCTGGGGGGGGGGTTTTCTAGCCCCCGTTTCAAGCACCCTCCCTTGATACGGGGAGTCCTGGACTTAACGCCCACAACTGGGGCCCACGTTTCTCTTGCTAATCGAGGCGTCTGTCAAGCGACTTCTGACGTTTCTTCCCACGGTTGAGAAGCGAATCGCTAACAGTTGTTAAGTGAATCATGCAGTCGTTAAGCAAATCTGGCTTCCCCACTGACTTCTCAGAAGGTTGCAAAAGGGGATCACGTCACGTGACCCCCAGGGACACTCTGACCGTCGTAAATGTGGGCCAGGTACCAAGCGCCTGAATTTGGATGCTGCAATGCTTGTAATCCTGCCACTCAGCCCGTGAGGTCCCTTCCAGGGAACTTACCTTCGTGCTGGTCCCCAGAAACAGGTAGATCAGCATCCAAGGGAGCTCCAGAGCGGATTACCTCAGGCACCTTGTCTTTGGGGCTCAAGGCTTCCTCCTGAAAGAGAGGCTGGGGGACTGACCTTCACAAGAGAGAGACAGAGAGAGAGAAAAGAATGAGAATGCTGGTACTTCTCCCACCAAGATTGGCCAAAACCTACTCAAATTTGAACCCAAAATGTAAAAAGACACCAGGCACCTTCTTTCATATGTGGTGGTGGTGCTCTAAAGCAAATAAATTTGGGAACAAAATAAGGATTTGGCTGCAAGAAATAACTGGGTTAAAAACAGAACTTAAGCCTGAAATGTTCTTATGAGGGATAATTAGAGGTGATTACAAGAAAGAATTTCTTGAAAAAATATATAATAATACACATATTGACAGCAGCTAAAACAACCTATGCTCAAAACTGGAAATCAGAGAGTAGTCCCACAGATAATATAATAAAAAAAATGATGGATTATGCGGAAATGAATAAACTTACAATGGAATTGCAGGAGAACCAAAAGAATACTATATGGACTGGGAAAAAGGGTGTCTTTGGTTAGATAACAGGAATAAAAGACAATGTAAAATGTAAGTGTAAATGATGTATATATGTATACGATAAGTAAATGAATATGGAAAAGTCGATGCCACAACTTGCTGCAAAAATTGTAAATATGATTTGTTTTTAAAATTGTAAAATTTAATTTAAAAAAAAAAGAGATTGCTGGTGCTTCTCAAGAGTGGATCTACCCATCCAGATGTCCTACAGAACCTGAGAGGTGAGACTGAAGAGGTGAGGACAACGCAGGCCTTCTGCCCCGGAGTCTGGGGTCCTCTCACATTTCAGAACAAAACAGGACACGGCAGGGGTCTCCAACCTTGGCCACTTTAAGCCCAAAGGACTTCAACTCCCAGAATTCCCCAGCCAGCAAGATAGGAGACCCCTGGGCCAAAGGACCAAGCTTCTTGCACAGCCTTGTTGCTTGAGTCTGGGACAGCTTGCTCAGTGGGCCGCCTTGGGATTTCTGTCCGAGAACTTAGAGTCTGCAGAAAAGTCCCCTGCTTATCAAGGGAGACCGAGTGGAGCAAGCGGCCAGTTTTAAGTTTCTGGGTATTACCCTAAAAGAGGACCTGACCTGGGAGCGCTCACATTGTAGCCCTGGTCAAAAGGGCCCAGCAGAGATTCTACTATCTGAGGCTTCTCAGGAAACAACAATTGAATGGAAAACTGCTGGTGACCTTCTACCGCTGCACCATAGAGAGTATCTTAACTTACTGCACCTCTGTATGGTTTGCCAATTGCACAGTGGCAGATAGGATGGCACTCCAGAGGGTGAACGTCATTGCCCCTCAGAGGATCATGGGTTGCCTTCTCCCCTCTTTGGAAGAGCTTTACAGCTCCCGCTGCCTTAAGAAAGTTCAAACCATCCTCAAAGATCCATCTCATCCTGGGAACCCTTTTTTTTTTAAGTATTACCATCTGGCAGCCGGTACAGGATAATAATAAAAACAAGGACAAACAGGCTGAAAAACAGCTTCTATCCCAGGGCAGAAACTCTACTGGATTCTATTGTATAGTGTAATATTAATGCAATATCAGGGGGGTTCCGTTCAATTGCACAGAATGCAAAGGAGGTGTGTTTGTGTTTATTTTTATGGTCATTATGTGCATTGAAAATGGCATTTGATTTTGTTTGTACGAGGTGCAAGGACCGTAAAAGTAGTTTAAGCTAAAACGAAAGCAAAACCAACCTCTCCCCGAAGTAGGAGCTGCCGTCTGCTTGGGACACGTAGAGCGGGGTCCCACTCTCCTCCAGCTCCTGAGCAGTGTCCTCGTCCGAAGACAGGTTCGGTGGCTTGAAGCCTTCGGTTTGGTCTCCGGGAGAATCCTCTGTCTGTGTGGCAAAGCAAAAGTGAGAACATTCTCCTCTCCCTTCCCTCGAATTCACTCCTTCGCAGGACTGGCCCTTCGCGATGGAGAGGGCGCCAGTAAATACAGGTACAGCCCTCAACTGAACAACAGCTCCTTTAGTGACCAAAGTTACGGCGGGGAAAGGGCTTAGTTAGGACTGTTTCTCACATTTAGGACCGTCGCAGCATCCCCGAGGTATTCGAGTCCAACCTCTCCCTGAAGGCAAGAGGCTTTAGGGTCTTCAAACTTGCAAATTTAAGACTGGTGGACTTCAACTCCCAGAATTCCTCCTCCTCTCATGTTAGCTCAGGAATTCTGGGAGTTGAAGTCCACCAGTCTTAAACTTGCCAAGTTTGAAGACCCTTGTTAGATGATGGATAGATGATAGGTAGGTAGGTAAGGTAGGTAGGTACAGAAATAGAGTAGATAGATAGATAGATAGATAGATAGATAGATAGATAGATAGATAGATAGATAGACAGACAGACAGACAGACAGACAGACAGATACTGATCAGAGGTCTTCAACCTTGCCAGCTTTAAGACTGGTGGACTTCAACTCCCAGAATTCCTCCTCCAGTCATGTTAACTCAGGAAATCTGGGAGTTGAAGTCCACCAGTCTTAAACTTGCCAAGTTTGAAGACCCTTGTTAGATGATGGATAGATGATAGGTAGGTAGGTAAGGTAGGTAGGTTCAGAAATAGAGTAGATAGATAGATAGATAGATAGATAGATAGATAGATAGATAGATAGATAGATAGATAGATAGATACTGATCAGAGGTCTTCAACCTTGTCAGCTTTAAGACTGGTGGACTTCAACTCCCAGAATTCCTCCTCCAGTCATGTTAACTCAGGAAATCTGGGAGTTGAAGCCCTCCAGGCTTAAAGTGGCCAAGGTTGGAGACCCCTGGTCTAGGATCTCCTGCTTGAGCAAGGGGCTGGACTAGAAGACCTCCAGGGTCCCTTCCAGCTCTAGATGGATCAGACAAGAGTGGGGGGGGGGTGTCACTCAGCCAAGGAGACCACATGCCCCACCAACACCACCGAGAAGCACCTCCAAAACCAGCCGGTCCAGACTCCGCTGCTCCTGGTCTGCCTCGGCTATGCTGCGGTTCTGAATCGGGGTGAAGTAGCTCAAGTCGGCCTCCAGGATGGCTTTGATGGGCTCCTTGTCGGCTCGCTCAGCCCAACGGCCCTGGGGCTGGTAGCTGACCCGGGAGTGGAAGGCGGTGCTCTCCGAATGGTCTGCTTCGCCCAGCTGGGAAGGAGACGGAGGGAGATGTTCGGAGAGGGGGGAGTGCAGGAGACCCAAGCCGGAAAACCCCCCACAAAAATCTGCATTGGTGGAGGGCCGATTTCTCCCAGTCGGGACCCTCCGGGTGGGTGAGACCTTTGTGCCTGCCAGGCCCCACCCCTGAAGGGCTGCAGGGGGTGGTGGGCTGGGCAAGGCCAACTGAAGCAATGAAAGAAGCAGCGCACGCCTCATTGTTACAGGGAGTCCTCGACTTACAACTGTTCATTAAGTGACTGCCCTGTTAGAACAGCCCTGAAAAAAGGGACCCATGACGGTTTTCGCCCTTATAAGCGTCACCAGCATGCCCAACGGTCACATGATCAAAATTTGGGCAGCATGCCAACCTGGTCTGGCAGGAAAAAAAAAAGGAGTAAAACTGGGCGTGGTTCACTTACCGACTGCTTTGCTTAGCAATTGAAATTCTGCCCTCTACTGTGGGCGTAAGTCGAGGACTACCTGTTCTAGTAGCTGTGCTCTCTCCCGTCCCTGGAAATCTAGGCCTCCGTGCCCTCTAGGGGGTAGCAGCTCAGCCGTCACCTGCCACCTACCAGTCTCTTTGCCCACATGGGCAGCTTGCCATTGGACAGGACGTAAAGAGGAGCTGAGGCAAAAAAGGAGAGAGAGAGACAGAGAGAAAACACATTAGGACAGATGGATGGACAGGGAATCCCCTTCAGGTATCTAAAGATCAAAAAATGAGTGTGGAAGTTTACGCCACTTGTCTAAGAAGCTGTGCTCCATAAGAACAAGGGGGTTGAATTTTTCTCTCTCCGCACCCCCCCCCCAAAAAAAGAGAAAGTTATTAAAAGAAATAACAGAATAACAAGAGTTGGAAGGGACTTCGGAGGTCTTCTAGACCAACCCCTGCTCAGGCAGGAGACCTATGCCATTCCAGACAAGCAATTGTCAATCTTTACTAAAAACAATAGACTGCCAGTGTTCCTGTTGGGTCTGAGTATATAGGCAGTTCCCAGTAAGGTGGGGTTGGTTGTCTTTTTTTTTTGCAAAGTCAGAATATTCCGGACTAATAAATTATAATAAAAATAAATTATTATGGTTCATTGCACAGTCAGCCTAATGTTCAGGCTGGGTTTGGCATTTTTGTCCAAATGTTACAGAGGTCTCCAAACTTGGCCACTTTAAGAGTTGTGGACTTCAACTCCCAGAATTCTCCAGCCAGCATAGCTGGCTGGAGAATTCTGGCAGTTGAAGTCCACAACTCTTAAAGTGGCCAAGTTTGGAGATCTCTGGTCTGGATAATATAAATCAGCTTGAAGATCTAGGTGGAACTTCAACTCCCGGAATTCCCCTGCCGGCCATCTTGGTGGGGGGAATTCTGGGAGTTGAAGTCCACAAGTCTTAAAGTGGCCAAGTTTGGAGACCTCTGGTCTGGATAATATAAATCAGCTTGAAGATCTAGGTGGAACTTCAACTCCCGGAATTCCCCTGCCGGCCATCTTGGTGGGGGGAATTCTGGGAGTTGAAGTCCACAACTCTTAAAGTGGCCAAGTTTGGAGACCTCTGGTCTGGATAATATAAATCAGCTTGAAGATCTAGGTGGAACTTCAACTCCCGGAATTCCCCTGCCGGCCATCTTGGTGGGGGGAATTCTGGGAGTTGAAGTCCACAACTCTTAAAGTGGCCAAGTTTGGAGACCTCTGGTCTGGATAATATAAATCAGCTTGAAGATCTAGGTGGAACTTCAACTCCCGGAATTCCCCTGCCGGCCATCTTGGTGGGGGGAATTCTGGGAGTTGAAGTCCACAACTCTTAAAGTGGCCAAGTTTGGAGACCTCTGGTCTGGATGATATAAATCAGCTTGAAGATCTAGGTGGAACTTCAACTCCCGGAATTCCCCTGCCGGCCATCTTGGTGGGGGGAATTCTGGGAGTTGAAGTCCACAACTCTTAAAGTGGCCAAGTTTGGAGACCTCTGGTCTGGATAATATAAATCAGCTTGAAGATCTAGGTGGAACTTCAACTCCCGGAATTCCCCTGCCAGCCATCTTGGTGGGGGGAATTCTGGGAGTTGAAGTCCACAACTCTTAAAGTGGCCAAGTTTGGAGATCTCTGGTCTGGATGATATAAATCAGCTTGAAGATCTAGGTGGAACTTCAACTCCCGGAATTCCCCTGCCGGCCATCTTGGTGGGGGGAATTCTGGGAGTTGAAGTCCACAAGTCTTAAAGTGGCCAAGTTTGGAGACCCCTGATCTATTGAGTTCTTCCCAAGGACCTGTGAGAGACAGATGTGGATGTTGGATGGTATTATTATTATTATTATTATTATTATTATTATTATTATTATTATTATTATTATTATTATTATTATTATTCTTGTTGTTTGTTGTTTGTTGTTGTTAAATTTATTTGCAGCTTAAAACATAAACAAGCGTTAAAAATCCTCTGATATAAAATGACAAAGCAGATAAAATTGCCGCTAACTCAGATAACGTCGGGCGTGCCTTGTCCCCAGATGTACCTGGTTGGAGGTCATCTTTAACTGGAGTCTGCTGAGCTAATTCTTCCTCCTCCTCCTCTTCCTCCTCCTCTTCCTCCTCCTCCAGGTCAAAATCAACCATATCCCGGTGAGGGACCCTTTCAAACATTTCCACCCTGGAAAGGAAGGTTCAAAACATCCCCTCCTTTACAGAGCCGGGTCAGAATTTCTGCCCTTCCCCCGAACTCGAGATGCAAGGCAGGTCCGGTACCTGATCCGGGGAGGCCACACAGAGTCCCCAATCTCCTGCTGCTCCTGGATCTGTTCCAGCTGCCTCAGGTGCTGCTTCATGCAAGCGGTAATTTCAGGGCTCAGGCGCCACACGAAGATGCAACTGAAAAAAATGGAAGCATACCTGCTGTTCAAACAGGGAGCCATGGCGGTGTGGGGCACCCACGCTGCTCTTTCCAGCCTGCGTCCGAAGGCTGCCCCATGGCACAGACAGCCTCATCCAGAGGTGGCCACCACACCCCAATGGGTGCATGAAATTCTCCCACTCTCCTTTTGGGAGGAGCTTGGAATCTCACAAGGCTTGAAGCCCCACATGCACCTTGGGGAGATCAAACGGCCCACCTGTCTCCTGAGACGGTGATCAGGTGTTTGCAGTCAAAGGTAAATTTCATCCCCGTGATGACCTCTGCAATGTAGAAGAAGTGAATTATTGCGCTGTTCCCCTTAACTAATTTCAACGAAGGTCTTCCGGGTATCACCTGTGTCACTCCTGTTCACAGTATGGGCTTCTGAGCATGTGCAAAGCACTGGATCAGCCAGCACACTTCTCTGTTGTGGGAGGAGTAGGAGCATGATATATTTTGGGAATATATTGTCATGCAAGTTTGTAACACATTTAAGAGGAAAAAAGCAAAGGGAGACTGGGTTTTGGAGAAAAATAAGAGAAATTCAGAATAGCAAACCTGAGTGTCCAAACATTTTGGCCACACATTCTCCAGAGCGGAAGTCGATGATGGAAATGCTTTTATCTGAGCAACTAGTGGCCAGGAATGTTCCAGAAGGATCAAACTGGACCTGCAGAGGGATCAGAAACCAGACATCAAGCAGTCATTTCTCTGCAAATTGCTCTGTCTGTCTATCTATCTATCTATCTATCTATCTATCTATCTATCTATCTATCTATCTATCTATCTATCTATTATCTATCTATTATCTATCTACCTATCTATCTATCTATCTATCTATCTATCTATCTATCTATTATCTATCTATTATCTATCTACCTATCTATCTATCTATCTATCTATCTATCTATTATCTATCTATCTATCTATCTATCTATCTATCTATCTATTATCTATCTATCTATCTATCTATCTATCTATCTATCTATTATCTATCTATCTATCTATCTATCTATCTATCTACCTATCTATCTATCTTTCTATCTACCTACCTACCTACCTACCTACCTACCTATCTATCACCTGGCTATCACCTGTACATCTCCATGTGTTTATCAATCCATTCCTCTCTCTCCCTCTCTCTTGAAATTGCCCATCTCCCTCACACAGGGTCTCTGGATGATGTATCAATAAAGCTACTGGCCTAGGGACTGTTAGACATTTTTTTTATTTTTCCCAAGCCTCTCTGAGGCATTAAATTGTCTTCTGGGGGGGAAAACACCCTCTCACTGCAAGCCACGATCCGCTCCCCCAATTCTGCCCTGCGGAAAAGACATTTTTCCGGCCTCTCCTTCACCTTGAGCAGGGATCCATCGTCACTGTGGGCTCCTTTGTAGCAGCCCTTCTGCTTCCCGCTGGCCGTGTTGTATATCCTGGAAGGTGAGAGTGAAGCTGGCCTCAGAGCCTGCAGAACCTGGTTGGCTCCAGGCAGAGGACAGGCCCATTCAGAAGACGCCATTCCTCGTGCCGGCCTCCCCTAAGACTGGACTCCAATCCTGGCTTGGGGAAAGCCAATGCCCCACTCAGGCATTAAAATGCTGCAATTCCTGAGGGCCAGGAGAGGGCAGAGAGCAGCTCACCTGACATTTCTGTCCTGGCAGGCCACAGCCACGTATTTCTGAGTTATATCCACGTCCATGTCATACAGCGTGGTCTTCTCAGCCACGTGGTGAGACCGGATAAAATTAATGGCACTTCCGACCTGGAGCGAGGAAGCAGACCCTCTTAAGCTGGGGTACGCATTCGGATCCAGCCGTCTTAAAACGATGGGTTCCAACTGGAAAGCAACTGACTTACAGAATAAATCCACCAAGGATATAGGCAGAGTGAATACACACACACACACACACACACAGTGATTCCAGGAAAGGGAAATGTTTTTCAATGCAAAAAGGAAGAAATTATTACCAGAAATTCCAAACAAGCTGTAGGAATACAAATGCAACCTAACTTGTTTTTGTAATTCTCCATCCAGATTCCTGGGAGAAGAACACAGACCTGCTCCCAGCAATTTGGGGTCAATGCAGGCTATACCCTAAAGAAGTCCCACCTGACCAACGGCTGTTTGGATAAATTCTCATCGGTAAGTTTTCTGCAACCCTCCTTCAATCAATCTAAAGCAAACAGTCAACACAGCCCCCTAGGTCACCAAATTGTGAATCAACTCATGTTTAACTAAATATATTCAATTTATACACAGCCAACTCCAGCTGACTCTATTCTACTCTTTTATATCTATTTATATTCTGCCCAAACCGCTCTCCAGCTAAGAACCTTAATTGTATGTTTTTACAATATAACAATAAATAATTATGAGAACCTTTTGAGCGCTGCGAAAATAGATGCTTTTGTCAGCTCCACAGCTAATCATCTGAATGCAGTTATTTCCTATTGAGGGGGAAAGAAAAATTGATGGAGGAAAGAAGGCCAAGCAGATCAGCCTTCTCATGTTCACGTAATTTATCTTTTATAATATAAAAGATATTATAATTTTATGATAATTTGTTTTTTTAGAGTTATGCTTTTTAATCTTTTTTCTTTTAGATTTATGCTTCATCCCTAAAACAAAGCCCAGTTTTTCCATCCTGCAGGAGAACCAGGCTTCCTGTTCCTGCGACCACTTGTTCTGACCCAGGCTTCATCAAACGTACTTAAAACACAAACTTGTTTTAAAAGCAAAACCTATTTTATTGCAATGCTGGGAATTACTTGCATTCCCAGCCAGAACTAATTGTAATCAATTCCCCAAGATAAGTACATGCCTTTCGGTGCTGTGGGATGTTGCCAAAATAAGAAGTCTCCTATTGTAACAGAACCCAACTGAAGCACCAGAAAAGCCCAGAGCTGCAAGGAGGATTCGAAATCTATCGAACGACCTTGCTTCCTGCAATGGTTTCGTCACCAAGGTCTGACTTTTATCCCTTATGGGAGGGGCAATTACCTCCCAGCCTTATTCCCGAGTCGCCCCTTCTGCTTCAGCTGCTCTCGCCTCCTAGCAGCTCTGCGCACACATGCACTGGGAACAGGCTCCCCCTGTTCCTCTGCCTCGCTGTTGCCAGACTCCGAAGGCAGCCCCCCACTCCCAGATGGTCCTGGCCCCATCCCTGCATCGGACGCAGGACCCTCGTCCGAGTCCTCTCCAGACTCCCTGATTGGTCCCCTTTCTTCCTCACTGTCCGACTCCACAGCCATCTGCACCAGCTGCCGATGAACCACAACACCCCTAAGCCAACATAGTTTGAGAAAGGCTGATGGTCAGAAGGATTTGAGGCTCTGTACCGAGTGGTCTGGAGCAGCGGTTTCCCGGGAAAGATATTTGTGCCAGCTCACCAGTGAACTTGACCGCCGTTATAGCCGAGGAATGGTCGTCCAAAGTCTGCTCTAGTTTATAATCGCTTCCCACGTTCAGTACGTGAATCAGCCGATCACGACTCGCTGAAGCCAAGAGCGCCAGGCCTGCGGACGGGGAGGGGGGGAACCCTTTGAGTTGCATCTCTTGCAAAGGGGGTCAAAGCTGCTCCCGAAAATCCCACAAATTGCTATGACAGAATTGTTGTTCGGATACCTTGGACAGCAGGGTGGGTGTCATGGGTGGGTCTGTACACACAACATGTGGGTTTCCAATCTTTCGGCTTGCCTGAGCCACACTGAGTGAGGAGGCCGCATGCAAAATACAGGTAGGCCTTGATTGCAATGGTTCATTTAGGGACCATTGGAAGTTAAGATGGTACTGAAAAAAGGGGTGGGATTCCAAAATTCCAGCAACTGGGCAGCAAACCGGTTGCTGGCTGGGCGTGGCGAACTGGAACTTCCTGTTTCCAGCTCTCGGTGGGCTTCTAGAGCCCGGGGGAGGCCGTTTTCAGTCTGCCAAGGGTCCACAGGCCTCCCCCGGGCCTCTGGGAGGGCAAAAACAGCCTCCCCCTGGGCTCTGGAGGCCCTTTGGAAGCTGGAAACAGCCCATTTCCGGACTTGCAGAAGCCTAGTTTTCCCCCCTCCCAGAGCCTCTGCACGGACCCTGCACTTACCTCCATGGAAAATGGGCCAGCCAGTCAGTTGAAATACCGTTTCGTTGAACCAGCTGTAACTTTAATGTCCGGTTCACTCAAACCGGTCCGAACCGGTCGAATCCCACCTCTGCTTAGGACCGAGTTACAATTTTTGCCACATCCCCATGGACATGGAATCAAAATCCAGACGCTTGGCAACCGACTCATATTTATGATGGTCGTTGTGTCCCAGGGTCATGTGACCTTCTGACTTTTGTGACCTTCTGACAAGCGGAGTCAATGGGGAAGCCAGATTTGCTTAACGACCGTTATACTCACTTAAGATCTGCAGGGATTCACTTAACAACCGAGGAAAGAACGGTCGTAAAATGAGGCAAAACTCACTTAAGAAATGTCTCATTTAACAGCAGAAATTTTGGGCTCAATTGTAAGTTGAGGACCACCTGCACATAATATAGTGAATGTATATAAATCACACAGTGTTAAAAGTTTAGGATCTAGTGGGGCTGCATTACTAGGACAGCCTGCAGCCCGCATAAAAAGTATAAAATTTCAGCTGCACACATTTCCAAATTTAAAAAGCAACCTGTTTCTGGCTTGGAATATTCTAAGCAGAGGACTTCCGAATCGTGGGCTTCAAATTTCATCACTTCCGCCATGAATTTTAGCTCATGTATCCTGCAAGAGAAAAAGACATTTTTTAAAAAAACAGTTTGAAACTAGCTTATTGGAATCCAAGTTTGGTATTTATGCAGAATCAGAAGTATAAAACCTGTCAGAAATATGAAAACCTACCAGCCACATCCGATGATCAAACATAGGCAAGGGAGCAAAATCAGTCAGGGTACCTGTGAGATTTTCATGGCTGTCGATTGCCGGAAAACCATTTTCAGTCCTCGGATTACAAATTGAGCCCAAGATTTATGCTGGTTAAGCAAGACAGTTTTTAACCGAGTTTTGCCCCATTTTACAACCTCGCTTGCCGCAGTTTTTAATAACACAGTTGTTAAATGAATATGTCAACTCATAAAATATTTCTCTGGTCTTTTTAGGTTACCAACAAAAAGGGAGATGGGAGCAGTGCGGCAGTTTGCAAAACCGAAACTGCATTCCATAAATGTTTTCAAAGATAGTAACCAGGTGACTGAATTTTCTGCGGAGCAAAATTCTAACTGGAGAGCCTGATGGATGACTCTGGGCTATGGATGTGTCCCATTGGAGAATATGAACTATGATATATCCAGGGCGTGGGGGAAAAACCAGGGTCAAGGGTGACCATGAATGATGTGTCTCAGAGTTGGCTACACCCAGGTAGTGCCGGCATGTTAGCTCCCAATAAATCCTTTTGAAGTTTTGGAAGTTTGGCTCAAAACTTATGGTTTATTTGGGGTAACTGCTGGAATCCTGACAAAATCCCTGTTCAGTGAACCTGGCTTCCCCATCATGAGAAGGTCACAAAAAGGGATCACATGACCCTGGGACACTGCAACTGTCATAACCATGTGACCAAGGGGATACCTCAATGGTCATGAGTCACTTTTTTCAATGCCATTGTAACTTCAAATGGTTACTCAATGAACTGTTGTAAGTCAAGAATTACCCGTACTTGTCAGATGGATGAGCACAGAGGACTCCAAACTTGGCAACTTTAAGACTGGTGGACTTCAACTCCGGGACTTCAACTCTGGGAGCAGAAGTCCACCAGACTTAAAGTTGGCAAGTTTGGGGACCTCTGGATTAGCCGACGTCTTGCCCAGCTGTGAGCGCCAGGTTAAAGTTTTATCCCAATGTGGAAGGGACATAGAAGCGTTAAGTGGGTCCTGCCACAGACAGACGTCCACCAGGGAAGGAACAATGCCGATCCCAGACCCACCTCAGATTCCCGGTTCTGTCCCCAGAAGCCAAGTGCCGGCCATCAGGGCTGATCTGCATCACTCGGACGCCGGATTTTACGTCCAGGTAGCCAACGTTGTCGTTTCGGTCCGGCAAATTAGTTGCATCTTGCAAATACTGAGTCCCCTTTTCCATGTACACCACCTTCAGTAAGTTCTTTAGGGAGGAAAGAGTGTGTCATGCCACTTCAAGAGAGACAGTTCAAAGGAAATTAAGGAGGAGAGGTTTTTAATTCTGTTCAACCCTTGAAATACACACTCAGCCTCGTTGGTGGAGGGGAGGGGAGCCAATCTTATGACCGCCTTGCGAGAAAGGTGAGAAACTTACATCGCTGTAGACATTCTTCTTGAAAGGTCCATGCGTGCTGTTCTCCAAGTTCCAAAACCGTATAGTGCTGTCTGAGGAACAGGTTAGAAAGGACCCTGCAGGCAAACAGCCTTGATGGGCTTCAAACTCAGGATACACCTAAGATGGAGCCCACAAGAGATAAGTGAGAATATCAACACTGACCATCTTTAAACTCAGGCTAAACCCAAGATGAAGCCCATGTAAATTGTTTGGTGTAAATTCTTTGGAAGGAACTGAAACTGGAGAAGAGATATTGCAAAAATCACAAAAGACAGGTGGTAACATCAACCCTGATGATCTTCAAACTCAGGATAAACCTAACATGTAGCTACAAGAAGGCAAGTGGGACTATTAACACTCCAGAGAGACTCTTTCCATCCCTGCTGACCCAACCGTCCTTGTCACAGAATCCATGGGGGCTGAGCTCTGAAGACAAGGTGTCAACTCGTTGAGCATTCCTATGCCTGTTTTTGAATTACCATAAGCAGGTGGGGAGGAAAACCTGAAGGAGCAGTACGGGGATTGAAACCAGAAGTACATTCCAGGCTTATCTTACAAGGATTGTAGCCGAGGCTACCGGATCTTCTGCCCTCAAAAATCCTTCATGGGAGAATCTGATTTATGACACACCCAGAGGGGAGGGGGGAAACAGGGTAATAGGGGACCGTAAATTACGTGTGGCAGAGTTGGCGTCATATGGGTCAATGCCGACATGTTGCTCCTAATAAATCTTTTGGATTCTTTTGAAGCTTGGCTTGAGGCTCATGATTTAATTAGGGCAATCGCCGGAACCCTGACAGCAGGGAGACCTGCTCAGGGAGCAGAGGACCTCCCATCCAACTCAAGAGACTTTCCAGGGAGGCCACCCAGGATCTTAGCAAGTGACTCCCAGGAAGTACTTTGTTCCTGGTGTCCTCCTCCTTTCCCAACCAAAGGAGCCCTTTACCTCCACGTTCCAGACAAAGGAGCTGTGGAAGAGATCAGACCACACTTTCCTGACGTGGCCGATGTCCTTCACATCCCAAATGTACACGCTGTGATCCTTGTACACACAGGAGAGCCAGTGACGTCGAGGGTCGAAGACGACAGCAATAGCATCTGGAAAGGAGGCATCTGGCCTTCTGGAAAACACCAAAGACGGGCAGGAAAGGGGTGGGAAGTACAAGAGGATCCAATGCGCTGCATTATAGCTTCCATAAAACTTGAGCTGCTCTGCCTGAAAATAAAGGCCGTCTTCCCAAAGAATCAAGAAGCCCATACCTGGCACTTTTACAAATGCAGGATTTGTACCTAGGAAAAATCAATGTTTGGGGGAGCCAGTATGGCCTTGTGGTTAAGGAGACGGGGAGTTCTAGTTCCGCCTTAGGCACAAAAGCCAGCTGGCTGACTGTGGGCCAATCACCAGGAGATGGGGAGTTCTAGCCCTGCCTTCGCCATGAAAGCTGCCCAGGTGAGTTTGGCCCATGAAGAAAGCACGCAATCTTGGTGCGTGCCTTGGGATGGTGTGCGATCTATCGGGTGCTGCTGTATTTTCCAGCTTAGCCTGAGCAACCCCGTACCTCAGGATGGGCTCTGTAGCCACATCGGTGCCCAGGTGGTGGGGCTTGGGCAAATCCGAGAGGTAGTGCAAATTGTGTGCTTGAAAGAGGCGCACAGTTCCATTAGCACAGCCACAGAAAATGAATTCTTCACTGACACAAATGGAATTGGCCAGCGTCACCTGGAGGGAAGGAGAGAAACACGCCCTGAGGGCCATCCCAAAGGAGCAAGCGCCCGTCGCGTAGAAGCCAGAACGGCCCACTTGCCTTCAGATCGATCCATTTCTCCAGGATGCGCTTCTCATTGAAGAGGCAAAGCAGCCCCGAGTGCGAAATGCAGAAGGTGCTGCCAGCCATTTTGCCCTGGCCACATGCCACGTCACAGAAGGTATTGTTGTGGAGCTCCCCGAGGAGTCCGGAGCGACCCACCAGTGGAACTGTCTCCTTGATCTAGAAGAGACGGGGAACGTTGCAGTCTAGGCAGGCAGTCCTCGACTTACAACCACTCCAACTTACAACGGTAGTGGAAAAAAGGGACTTAGGGACGTTTTTCCGTTATGGCCACTGCAGCATCCCCCATGGTCACGTGATCAAAATTCAGCCACTTGACAACTGGCTCATATTTATGGCCATTGCTGTGTCCCAGGGGCACGAGAGTCCCTTTTGTGACATTCTCACAAGCAAAGTCAATGGGGAAGCCGGATTCACTTAACAACCAGGCTACTGATTGAACAACTGCAGTGATTCATTTAATAATTGTCAAGAAAGGTCATAAAAGGGAATAAAACTCATTTAACGAATGTCTCACTTCCCAACAGAATTTTTGTAGTTGCATGTTGAAGACTACCTGTACCAGGGATGGGCAACCATGGCTCCTTTATGAGCTGTGGACTTCAATTCCCAGAATTCCTGGGAGTTGGACTTCAGGTCTATGGTGGTTGGCTCAGGAATTGTGGGAGTTGAAGTCCACAGGTTGTAAAAGGAGCCATGGTTGCCCACTCCAACCTACGCTGTGTATTGAACAGGTTTCTTTCTTTAATTGATTTTTAAGGTCTCCTGTTTATGGAGGCCTCTGAGCAGCTCAGGTGAGAGAAAAGTTACAATTTTTTTAAACAACTGAAAAAAAACATATAGATTGGAAACATGAAGAAGACTACATCCTGCAGTGGATAGACAATGCTAAAATAATGAATAGACAGAAAGATAGACAGGCGGACAGACAGGCGGACAGGCGGACACCATGGCTGCTACTTAGTGGGACCATGAATAAATCCAAGATTTTTAAGGCAGTTTTTAAAAGTTTCTTCCTAAAGCAGGGGTCTCCAACCTTGGCTCCTGGAAGCCTGGCGGACTTCAACTCCCAGAGTTCCACAGCCAGCTGGCTGTGGAATTCTGGGAGTTGAAGTCCGCCAGGCTTCCAGGAGCCAAGGTTGGAGACCCCTGTCCTAAAGGCTATCATGGTCATCAAGCTGGCTGGGGGATTCTGGGAGTTGAAGGCCACAGGTCTTAAAGTGGTACAGGCTTACCTTAATTTCTCTGGAGCCATCCAAAAACCAGAACTTGACATGGCGGTGCCCAACTGTCACAAAACAGCTGTCCTCTGAGAAGGAGAGGGCCGTAACTTTGCAAGAGACTTTGTTGGAAGCGATGAGTGTATCGCTCTGTGGGGAATAAACACCACCCAGCAATGGTGGTAAGATGTGCACAGGACAGAAATACAACCTTGACTTGCAACCGTTCGTTTAAATGACATTTCAGACATTTTTCAGGGCGCTGAAAAAAAGTGACTTATGACCATTTTTCACATTTACGGCTGTTGCAAAGTCCCCATGGTCTCATGATCAAAATTCAGATGCTTGGAGTAGCTGTATCCTGAAAACAAGAGTTTGTCAATCTGGGTGGGTGGCCACGTCATGCTAACTGGGGCTTGTTTTAACGACGATTGAGTGACCAAGCCATAATATCAGGGTTCTCTTAACATGCTAAACCAAAGCCCAACCTGTCATAATCAAGGAGAGAAGCAACTTAGAACTAAAGAGACATTTCCTGACAGTGTGAACAATTCACCAGTGGAACAACTGGCCTCCAGAAGCTGTAAATGCTCCAACCCTGGAAGCTTTTAAGAAGAGATTAGACAACCATTTGTCTAAAGCAGAGGTGGTCTTCAGTCGGTTCTGACCAGTTCAGGAGAACCGGTAGCAGAAATTTCAAGTAGTTCGGAGAACCAGCAAATCCCACCTTTGACTGGAGATTTTATCGTATCCGTCCCCTGCCACGCCCACCAAGCCACGCCCACCAAGCCACGCCCACAGAACCGGTAGAAAAAGAATTTGAATCCCACGACTGGTCTGAAGTGTTTCCTGCCTGCAGGAGGTTGGACTAGAAGACCTCCAAGGTCGCTTCCAACTGTTCTGTTCTATTCTATTCTATTCTATTCTATTCTATTCTATTCTATTCTATTCTATTCTATTCTATTCTATTCTATTCTATTCTATTCCATTCTATATTCTATTCTATTCTATTCCATATTCTATATTCTATTCTATTTTATTCTATTCTATTCTATTCCATTCCATTCTATATTCTATTCTATATTCTATTCTATATTCTATTCTATTCCATTCCATTCCATATTCTATTCTATATTCTATTCTATTTTATTCTATTCCATTCCATTCCATTCCATTCCATATTCTATTCTATATTCTATTCTATAGTCTGTTCTATTCTATTCTATTCTACTCTATTCTACTCTATTCTATTTATATTCTATTCTCTTCTCTTCTATTCCATTCCATTCTATATTCTATTCCATTCCATATTCTATATTCTATTCTATTTTATTCTATTCCATTCCATTCTATATTCTATTCTATATTCTATTCTATATTCTATTCCATTCCATTCCATTCCATATTCTATTCTATATACTATTCTATAGTCTGTTCTATTCTATTCTATTCTATTCTATTCTATTCTATTCTATTCTATTCTATTCTACTCTATTCTATTTATATTCTCTTCTCTTCTCTTCTATTCCATTCCATTCTATATTCTATTCCATTCCATATTCTATATTCTATTCTGTTCCATTCCATTCCATATTCTATTCTATATTCTATTCTATTCTATATTCTATTCTATTCCATTCCATTCCATTCCATTCCATATTCTATTCTACTCTACTCTACTCTACTCTACTCTACTCTACTCTATTGTTTATATTCTATTCTATTGTCTCATATTCTATTCTATTCTATTCTATTCTATTCTATTCTATTCTATTCTATTCTATTCTATTCTATTCTATTGTCTCATATTCTATTCTATTCCATTCCATTCCACTCCATTCCACTCCATCTATCAGGATCTTCGGGTTGTGAGAACCGTATCAAAGTTCTCCTGTTCGATTTGTTCCACCTGGATCCTCCTGCGATAGAATCTGTGCGCTGCCTCCCACGGAAGAGATTTGGGGTTGCAGACCCTTGTGAATGTGGCCCCCCTGTGGGCCCTGCAGGGGAGTGTCTTACCTTCCAATCCCACACGTTCACTTTCATGTCGTGAGGATACCCGACTGACACAAGGTATTTCATGCTGGGAGAGAAGGCCACGCAGGCCACGCCATGTTTGTGGCCGTGAAGTTCAGATACTTGGGACCTCTCCTCGACATCCCAGACTCGGACAGCCGGCTGATGCCCATTCTGAAGGAAGAAAAGCCAGTAGAAAGCCAGTTTAGTTGACTGGTTAAGGCGCAGGCTAGAAAGCGGGAAATGGTGAGTTCTACTCCTGCCTTAGCCAGGGAAGTTGGCTGGGTGACTTTAAGCCAGTCCTTCTCTCCTCAGCCCACTCACCTCGCAGGGTTGTTGTTGTGGGGAAAATAGGAGGAGGAAGGCATATTCAGTATGTTCGCCCCCTTGACTTATTTGTAAGAATAATAAAGACAGGATGCCAATCAATTAATAAAAGAATTAGAACAGGCCTTCATCTGAGCAGCCGTCAACTCAACCAAGGAGCTGCCTTAAAGGCTACACAAAGTCCTGTTTTCGCATTATTCAGAAAGGAAGAAGCAAAAAAAAAAAAAAAAAAATAGAAATTCTTCTCCTTGAAAGAAGAAACACAAAAGAAATGTATTAAATGTAATTTAGATCGGTCCCACTCCATGCTTCTCCACCCCCCTCTCTCTCTTTGGTCCAATCCCTTCCATAAAGGGCTTCTAGTCTAGCCTTTTGCTCTTCAGCTTCTCTTGGCCCGATCCCTCTCTCTTCATGCTTTCATTGTTTTCATGAGTTTGATTCTCACTCGTTCTCTTCCCTGGCCTACCTCAGTGCCCTGCTTTCCTCAGGCCATTTGCTTTTGTATTCAATCTCCACTCATCCCTGTTTCATCATAAGCACCTCTTAAACGTCCGCCATTCCCACCGCGGGTAGCCCTGCATGGTTTATAAGACGGGCCTGATATGGTCCAGGGCTTCCGCGGAAGAACAGCAAACTCAACTGATGACTGGAACAAGGTGAAGAGGTGATATAGAGAGTGGTACTTCGCAGTACCCTTTTTTTAAACCTTCTATTTTATTATTTTTACTTGGTGTTGCTTTTTATCCTTTTAATTGTATTATCTATCAGAAGGCTTACTCACCTCTCCAGTGGCCACGTATTTCCCATCCGGAGAGAAAGACAAAGCGGTCACAGTTTTCCTTAAGACGAGAGAAAAAAACCTTCATTACTTTCTTTCTTCATAGAAACGAAGACTAGTAGAATACGTCTACCAAAGGAAGTCCTCGACTTACAAACAGAACTGAGCCCAAAATTTCCATGGCTAAGCAAGGCAGGCCTGAGTTTTGCCCCAGCTGTTAAGTGAATCACTGCAATTGCCAAGCGAATCATAAGTCACTAAGTGAATCCAGTTTCCCCTGTTGACTTTGCTTGTCGGAAGGTCACAAATGGGGATCACATGACCCCGGGGGGGTCATAAGGACCAGTTGCCAAGGGCCTGAATTGTGATCACGTGACCATGGGGAAAGTGTGAAAACCAGTCTTTTCAGTGCTGTTGTGACCTCAAACAGTCATTAAATAAATTGTTGTAAGTTGAGGACTACCTGTATTAGCTGGCTGACAACAAAACATGGTTGATATCTTGCTGTCCCAAAGCTTTTTATCCAATGAATGCAAGGCCTTTTTCTACTACTGACTATTCCACCGCCACTTGTAGGGAAATTACAAAAATGCTTCTTGTACCTCTTGTCCCCAGTGAATTGACTGACTGTGGAGCAATTGAACCTCATGGTCCACGTAATGGTCAGGGCGCTTTCCCTGGGAAACTCTCAAAGCTTCAGGAAGGATGAAAAAAGAAAAATCAAACTTGTGGCTTACCTGGCCGTATTAAAGATGTGCCTTTGTTTGTTCTTCTGAGGACTGAAAATCACAACCACACACCTGAGGAAAAGGTAAAAATGTTGACATGGGAAACAATTTCCCACGATTCAAAGGGGGAGGAAAAAATTTGAGGACCCCTCATAGGCGAAAGCTCATCGGGCGGGGGGGGGGAGTAGTCCTGTTGCTTTGAAAAACACTAAATCAAAGACAGTAAGATGGAACCAGGCTGAGCTTTTGGCCTTGAGCAAGAAAAACCTGGAAACTCATTTAAATCGTATATCAGAACTGAATTAGGTCAGTTAAATTATGTTTTTTTCTCAACAGTCAACACAAGCAATAAATGTGATTTGTGATATAGACCCCTTTAAATGAAACTGTAATGAAAATTAAACACACTCCCTGCTTGCGCCCTAAAGGGAACTGGCATTTTTGTTTAAAATGGGAGGAACTTAGAATAACTTTATTGTCACTTTAAATGCACACTAATCGGCATACATTATAATGAAATTTCACTGTATACAGCTCTCAAAGTGTCCCTCCACCACCAATATACACTAATAGAAATGCTTGCAAACGTCTTTGAGAGCTGCAGGAGAAAATGACAGACAACATAGGAGCCTGTGGATTACCGGGTGGGTTCTTGTGGGGATAAACTATGGAAAAATATTAAGGTTAATGGCGGATAACTTTCTTCTTCTGGCTATGAAACAGGGACCATATAGCACGGAGAATTTAGTTCGGGTAATGAAAAGGAGCACATAAGCACATCTAATACATTAGCTTAAATTAAAAGTTGCATCAACCCCTTGTCATTCCAGCATTCACGACTGTTAGAAAAATTTCACTGCCACCACAGCTTTTGGTATAAACCATGGTTTAAGGGGCTAGGATACAAAGGCATTTCCTACCCCCGAAAATTTGAAAACAGATGTACAGTGCATGCCTTCCACCCCGCCTGCCTTTAACCCTGTGTACTAATTTATTTGTGTAGTAATTTCTATGATGCATCTGAGAGTTTCACTCCACGGTAGCAAAGGACTTACCCTGTTGGATATGCAACCTGTCCTGAGTTTGGGTCACAAGTTAAGCCATTGCTGGTTTGAGCAGTTATTCCCAACACTCGCTCAAGAGTCACCTGATAGAAAACAGACAAGGCATTGTGGCTCTTACCAACCCTTCTTTTCCCCAGTGCACGAGAAACCTGACTAATTTTTCAATGTGAGCCCTCTTTAAAGTCAATCTCATGTCCTGTGGCTTTGAGGTGTTGGACCAGGGAAGAGGTTGGTTCTTCCTTTTTGATTGAGTTCTTGTGTACTTCAATCCATTAAGCCACAGGACATGAGATTGACTTTAAAAATACCAGAACTATCGCCAAAACCAAACACTTCAGCAGCAGAATAATCAGAGAAGCCATAGAGATAGAAAAACGCCCACACAGCATGAATAAACGAGATGATGCCTCCCGCCTACCAGCCATTTGGAAACCCGCCCTCATGAACAGACGCGTACCTAACATGAAGAATAACACCACAACCACACCCCTGAGAGCCACACAAGATGCCACCACCACACTTCCATGTAGAAAGCAGACTCACACCCACACAGAAGATGAGACACGACCACGGACCAGAAGCCGCACTGCAGCTGCATCACTACCCACTTCAAACCCCTCTGAGCCATACATGAAGCGAACTGCCCCCCACCATGAAGATGCAGCACGACCACGAACTCGAAGCCAAACAGCAAGATCACAGCTCACCAGCTCAAATCCCCCAGCAACTAAGACTAACCTGAGCACAACCAAGCCCCCACCTGAACAGAACACGCCTCCAGCCAATCAGAACACAGCCAACCCCCCACCCAATCAAGTCACACCCCCACTATCAGTTAAAAGGAAGAAGCAGCTGCAAGCTCACATCACTCTGAGAAGCACAGAGCTGAAGACCAAGCCTGAACATGATGAATGAGACTTCATCGAAATGTTGCCTAGATACTTCCAATCTTACGCAGGAGAAAACCCGAATAAGCAAATATATACATATACATATACATATACATATACATATACATATACATATACATATACATATACATACATATATATATATTCTTAAGTTTTCGCGGGTACTTACATGTATGGCATTCAGCTTTGTTCGGGTATTTTCCCACGTCATAGTAGTGGTGCTTTTAAAGTTGTAGCAACGTTTCAGCAGAATCTCATCTGCCATCATCAGGCTTCTGTATAGTATTCATCTGATGGCAGATGAGATTCTGCCGAAATGTTGCTCCAACTTTAAAAGCACAACTACAATGACGTGGGAAAATACCCACACAAAGCTGAATGCCATACATGTAAGTACCCGTGAAAACGTAAGAAAACTATATATATATATATAGCTGAATGCCATATATATATATATATATGTATATGCAGATATTCTATATATAATACGCATACGCATATACATACATGTATATGTATATATGTGTATATATAGATATAGATACACACACACATACACATATGTATGTGTGTATTTATATCTGTGCAGGTGTAAATAGGCCCTTCCAATTTTTAGTTCCAGAGATCATAGGATGTCTGTTTCTTTTACAAGTTTACCTGGAACTCGTATTTTTTGAATAGTTTGTAATATATATTTATATATACCTATATATATATATATATACATATATATACACACACACAGTTATATATATACATATACGTATATACACATAGGCACATATATATACATATATATATACATACACACACACACATATGTGTGTGTGTGTATGTATATATATATGTGTGTGTGTGTGTATGTATATATATATGTATGCGTATGTGTATGTATATATATATATAGCTGCAGAACACTTTTGTAGAACACGCCCCCTCTCTAGCCCCGCCCAGCCCCGGGCTCCTCCCCTTTCCACCAGCGGCTCCATCCTTCCTTGGCTTGGCCACGCCCCTCACCGCCTCCTCCGGCCCTTGCTGCTTCGACCTCCGCCTCAGGCTGAGGAGAGGCGGCGACTCGAGGCTCGGATTCGTCGTTCGCGGGTAGAAGCAGCCGCCTCCTGCTCCTCCTCCGCCGCCGCCGCCGCCGCCGGCCATCTTCCCTACCGAGCCGGACTGCTTGCCAACCGGCGGGTCTCTCCCCCCCTCAGCCTCCGCAGTTCAGCGCCCCGTAACCGTCCCAAACAGCGCGCGGAAACGGTGCCGCGCCGCCGTTGGTCGGCGCCGCGTCAATCACGCCCGGAAGCGGCCAATGGGAGGCTTGGCGACCAACGGCCTTCCTCCAAAGTTGGAAGCCTTCCGCGCCGGGTGCGCGCCGCGCTTTACTTTGGACCAATCAGGCGGCGCTGTCCCAGCCGCCGCCCTTTTATGTAGCTCCAAGGGTTCGAATCTGGCCGGAATAGTTCCTTTCCTTTTTTTTTTTGGTCTTTCTTCAAGTTTTGCACTTGCCGGCCAACTCCACTAAATCCCAGTTGATCCATTAAAATGAGCAACGGGATGCATTTAATACAGTGTTTTTTGAATTGGGCCACTTGAAGATGCTGGCTGGAGAATTCTGGGAGTTTAAAAGCTGCTGTCATCTGCAAGTTTGCGTATAATATATCTATATATCTTTTATCTGTCTATATCGGAGGTCTCCAAACTAGGCAACTTTAAGACTTGTGGACTTCAACTGCCAGAACTCTCTGGGCTGGTCTTAAAGTTGACCCTTAATCTATATCTATTTATCCATCGAACTAGAATTAGAATTAGAAGAACTTTATTGACATTGTACAAGTACAACGAAACTGTGGGTGCACCCCAGCAACTGTTCGCAATACAATAAAACCAAAGCACTTAAAAATGAAGATAAGAAAAATAGAGTACCCACGTCTCCATCTATTAACTATATATTTTGTCTGTATCATCACATCTCACTCTCTCTCTCTCATCTATGTCTGTCTATGTCAATTTATTCTATTCTAATCTAATTAATCTAATCTATACAATATTTATAAAAGCGAGTGGAGCTCCTCTTCCCTTTTCCTATCTCTATGGCCAGCACTGTCGGCCTCCGCCCGGCGGGCCAGGGCGTCACCTGCCCGCTCTGCGCAGGCGCGGAGAGGGGGCGTGACGGCGCGGGAGGTGTGGCGCGCGTGACGTCATCCGTCAACAAACGAGCTGGAAGCTCTCCGGAGGTGCAGCCACCGCCGCCGCGATGACCAAGTACTGCCGGGCGCCGCGATGCTCCAACTCGGCCGGGCAGCCGCGGCGGGACCAGCGGCGGCTCAGTTTCTACAAGTCAGCCCCCTTCCGGGAAGGGAGAGTGGGGGGGCTGGGGGGGATCTGCCTGGGATGCCCCCTCCGGGTCCACCGCCTCGTGCCAGGGGGCGGGGCGGGGGGGTGAAAGGGGGGGAGGAAGCTCCCCTCACCACCTTAGCCTGACCCCCCCTTCCTCCCCAGGCGGGATCCCCCGGACTACAACTCACAGGGAGCGTGGAGGGATGGGCTTTGTAGTCCGGCCCAGCTGGGGAGGGGGCGTGGGACTGTGGGGGCGGCAGGTGGCCCTTCTCGTGTGGTGCTTGGGGGGGCAGGAAACCCCCTCTAGGAGGCGGGCGAGGGACCTCCTCGGAGGGATAAAGAGACCCTTCCTCCAGTGGGGCAGGAGACCCCTCTGGTTGGCCTTTTGGGGTCCCAGGGCTGCTCTTAATGGGGAAGGGACGAACAGACCTTTGGGAGTCTCTGGCTGTTGCTTCCTATGGGAAAGGGTTAACTAAGGAAGAGCCCCCTCCTCATTTTACCCCACCTGGAAGGGGAGAGGAGGGTCTCTGGGGCTGAATTGGGACTTGAACCTGGGGTTCGTGGGCAGCCCCATTAATGGGTGTGGAGTGGTGAAGGTAGCAGCCTAAAAAAAACAGGAGATGGTGAATTCTAGTTCTGCCTTGGGCACAGAAGCAGCTGGGTGGCTTTGGGCTAGCTTGTCCTACCTCGCAGGGTTGTCATAGTGGGGAAGATAGGAGGAGGAGGTTGTGCTCGATACCTTCTCTGTCTTGAGTTATTTGTAAAAAAAACAATAAAGGCAGGATATCAAGAAATCTAGGTTGCCCGGATCAGCATTGGGCTTTTCAGAAATGGGGGAAACATGGAGCAGATTTTCGGAAAGTAACGTTGACTTGTGCTGAGTTCGTGGATGTGTCGTTGTAGACCTCTGGGCAAAAAGGAGAAGCAGTTGGTAGTTGGTTTCCTCCACAAAACTGTGGTTTTTTTTGTCTGGCAGATGCAACAAACTCAACTCTCTGACTTTTGTAACACAAACCCAGAAAACAGACTCCATGTATTATTATTATATACAAAAAAATGACGGTGTACACAGCAAACGAGATGACTATGCTGGGTTTCGTATTATTATTATTATTTAGAAAACTTCTAAAAAGCAAACTGAATGGCAGTAACACCATCAAGGCTATAAATACCTGGGCCATACCCGTCATCAGTCCCTGCTGGGATTGTAAACTGGATACAGGCAGAGCTGGACAGCCTAGATAGGAAAATGAGAAAACTGATGACCAAACACTATGCGCTGCACCCGTGTAGTGACATTGACAGGCTATATTTGCCCAGAAAAGCAGGCAGCAGAGGACTTTGGCAAGTGAAGCAGACATTCGAAGAAGAGAAGCACGCTCTGGCAGATTATGTGAAAGACAGTTTTGAACCAGTTTTGATGGAGGTCAACAATAGGAAGCTGCTCAAAGTGCAGCAAACCAAGGATCAATACGGGAAAACAGCAATGCAAATTTGGGCTGACAGCTAGTGTAACAAAGCACTGCCTGGACAGTTCCTTGAAAAGATGCAAGGAAAAGTAGATAAGGAAAAGACCTGGTTGTGGCTGACCAACGGAACACTGAAGAAAGAGACAGAAGGCCTGATTCTTGCAGCCCAAAAACAAGCCATCAGAATGAATGCAATCAAAGCCAGAATAGAAAAATCTGTTGATGACCCCAAATGCAGACTCTGCAAAGAAGCGGACAAAACCATCCATCACATATTGAGCTGTTGTAAGACAATCCTCAGACTGACTACAAACAACATCACAACACAGTCGCTCAGATGGTCCACTGGAACTTGTGTCACAACTACCATCTGTCTGTAGCGAAGAAGTGTTGGGATCGTAAGCCTGGAAAGGTGATCGAAAATGAGCATGCGAAACTACTGTGGGACTTCCGAATATCCCGGATATCACAATTGTGGAAAAGGAAAAAGTGTGGATCATTGACATGGCCATACCTGGTGACAGCAGAATCGACGAGAAACAACTTGAAAAAGTCACTAGATATCAGGACTTGAGAATCGAACTGCAGAGACTCTGGCATAAACCAGTATAGGTGGTTTCAGTGGTACTGGGCACACTGGGTGCTGTGGCTAAAGACCTAGGCAAGCACTTGAAAACAATTGGCGCTAACAAAATCACCCTGGGTCAGCTGGAGAAGGTCACCTTACTGGGATCTGCTTGCATAATCCGCCGATACATCACATAGTCCTAAATGCTCAGGAAGGGTTTAACTGGTGATTTGTGATACGAAACCCAACATAGTTATCTCGTTTGCTGTGTACACTGTTGTTTTTTGTGTACAATATAATAATAATAATAATAATAATAATAATAATAATAATAATAATAATAATAATAATAATAATAATAATACTTTATTGTCATTGTACATATATACACAATATACACATAAGGTTGTGACTTTGGAATTTCTCTGATAACACCAGACTGGCTAGTAGGAACAGGCTTGTCCTTCCAGCAAATTCGATTTTAATAGTCTATTAAAGCAACATCATTCTTGAGAATGAGATGGGCAGCATATACATTTAATAAATAACACTCTTTTCTCTGAAGTAAGCCACAGTGTGTTTTAAGGGGCCAAATTATTTAGCATTTCAAAACAGACAGAGCTTTAACTGCATATCGTAGCTGCTATCTTGACTTCTTTGACCCTTCTTGTACCTGAAGCTTTACAAAGAACTAGCAGGGTACCTGTGCTTCACTATGAATCTATGTGGTTGGGCTTAGTTTTTGGGGAGGAAAATAAGAGGGGGGGAATCCTGCCATCCATCGATATTCATCAGGTTAGCATCCTGTCAGCGTGTGTGAGAGTTGAGGGCTGTTTGGAAACTGAAGCAGTATTTGCTGTGTGAGCAAGGAGGAGACAGCAAGGAGCCTGGATGTGGCTTAGCTCAACTGTTCTGTACTAAAGCTGCTTGGTGCTGCTGTGAAACTGAAACCCCTCTGCTTGTGTTTTGCATTTGGAGGAGATTTCTTTTGCAGGTGGGGAGGGGGAGTAGAACTCCTTAGCATCAGAGCGTGTTAATAGTAAATAATAATATAGGAAATACTCTAAATCAGGGGTGTCCAACCTCGGCAACTTGCTGGCTCAGGAATTCTGGGAGTTGAAGTCCACAAGTCTTAAAGTTGCCAAGGTTGGACACCCCTGCTCTAAATGCTCTGATGGTCCTTTCTAAAAATCCTTTCTTAGTAAGCACTTAGAAGCTAAGAGGAAGATACGTGTCAAATGTCAAGTTTGTAGGCTTTATGGTTCTGGAGATTTTGTGGTGATGCATGAGGGGCATTTCATTTTTATAGAGAGAGAGAGATGGAAGGAAGTTCCCATGAACGAGATACGAGAGAAACAAGGAATACAGTAGGCGGAATGCACCCTTGTTTCAGCTGCCTGTGTGTTTATATTTAATTATATCTCATTCATCCTGATCATTATTTCCTATTCCCCTACAGGTTTCCCCTACACAGTCCTGAGCGTCTCCAGCAATGGCTCTCCCAAATGAACCAAGAGAAGTGGACCCCCACCAAACACCAACACTTGTGCAGTGATCATTTTGCCCCCTCCTGCTTTGAGTACCGGTGGGGGGTTCGCTACCTGAAGCCCGATGCTGTTCCCACCATCTTCCAGACGTCGGACAGCCCACTGGTGAGAATCTCCTTGCTTTTCCTCCACGGGGTGGGAATGAGCTGCCAAGAGAAGATCAGGAGGGAGAGGAAACAAGGCAATTTAAGTCTCCCTTTGTAAAGTTAGAGATCTATTAAGATGTGTAGACTGAGTGGAGAAAGGTTAAAGCAGGGGGCTTCCAACGTTGGTGACTTTGGACTTCAACTCCCAGAAGCCTCTAGCCAGACATGGAGAAGTTGAAGTCCACAAGTCTTAAAGTGGCCACAGTTGGCTGAGGAATTCTGGGAGTTGAAGTCCATGAGTCTTAAAGTGGCCTAGATTTGAGAAATACTGGACGAGGTGATCCTTCTGGTCCTTTCCAACTCATTCATGACTGGTTGGGGAATTCTGGGAGTTGAAGTCCACGAGTCTTAAAGTGGCCAAGGTTGGAGTCCCCTGGTCTATAGAACAATGCAAAAAAAAAAAAAAAGACCATACAAAACATTTACAAGTAGACAAAATAAGAGACTAAAAAGCATTTGATTCATTTATTCTCATTTGTTTTCATTCTGAAACCTCGGGGCTCCTATTCACACAATCCAATTCCGGGGGACAGGAAGGGTCAGAGAGTAAAATCATGCTGCTATTTGGGCTTGGATTTAGCTGGCCATAAACATGAGTTCAGGTTTATCTCAGCTTGGGAAAGATAAATATCAGGGTTTCATTATTGCGTGCGTGTGTGTTTGCTGATGGGGCTTTGGTTTCGGAGCAGGCCCCTGGTGGCCGCAGCTGAATATTCCGGCTTTGTAGCAGGTTGGACTTAAATCCAGGAGTAAACAACTCTTGCCAGGTGACTTTAAGTGCAGCTTTAATTTCTCCTGGAGAGAATCAGGTGGAGAGACAGGTATGTGCCAAGCTTGCTTAGGGAATAAAAGGCCTGGAATCTTCCATCAGGGAGACAAAACCCTTGATTCATTCCAGGCTCCCAGAGATTATAAGAGATCAAAGCCTCCTCCTGCCCTGGGGGCCTTGAACTAGAAGCCAACTCCCTCTCCTCTGGGTTAGCCCTTCAAGTCCTGGAAGGTGGTTATCACCTCTCACCTAATCCTCCTCAATAGGCTGTTCCTACAGGTAGTCCTCTGCTTACAGGGCTTGTTTAGTCTCTCCCCTCCATCCTCCTCCTCCCTGAAAACTACCCTCCTAGTCCTGAAGATGTTCCCTAGTTGGGTCATGAAACATCTGCAAGGAAACAAGCTCAGAGAGCCCCAAGGACCACCTCCTCCTCCTCCTCCTCCTCCTCCTCCTCCTCCTCCTCCTCCTCCTCCTCCTCCTCCTCCTCCTCCTCCTCCTCCTCTCCCTCTAGCACTGATGAAGCTCCCTAGTTGGGTCACGAAACGTCTGCAAGAAAACCACCCAGCTCCAGACCCCACATTTCAACCCTGAGCCACAAACAGCCTCCTTCATTGCCAGACTGGGGGAGGCGGCCCGGCCTTGTTGACGGTTGTCTCTTTGGCTTTATTTCAGAAGAGGGAGAATGCTGTCGGACCGGCTTCTGACGCCCTGGCCAAGAAGGCCCTTCTCGAGCGCGAGGGGGACACCCCCACTGCTGCCCAACCCCCGGCCTGCCAGGAGCCCAGCCCCATGGAGACCCTCACCATCACCATAGACCCCGGTGTGGCCACCACCCCAGTCTACCTGGAAGCCCAGCCTTCGGCCCCTGACTTGGACTTCCAGGCCCTCTCGGGGCCCCTGGTGGGGACAGTGAACCTGCTTCCTCTGGTCCAAATCGTGGAGCCCCTCCAAGGGGTGACCCTGGCGATGGCTTCCCCCATGCCAGCCGTGGCCTTGCCGGAGCCCCTGGAGCAGCAGGTGGTGGATTTGGTGGCCTCCCTGCCCCAGGCCGCCCTGGGGACCTTGCCTGGCTCTTCTGTAGGGCTGGCTGGGCAGCTGTGCGCTGAAGTGGTGGCCGCAGGCGATCAGACTTCTGTACGGGCTGTGATGGCCGAGCCAGCAGCCATGGCGGAAGAAGGGGCCCTGGTGATTGAGAACGTCTCCATCGAGCCTTTCTTGGAGGGCGGCGGCTCCTCCGTAGCCCTCCCCGTCCTGCAGGAGCCCACCGCCACCACCGAGATGGTGGCCTACTTCGAGACCATCCCCACTGCTCCCGTCACGGTGGCCGCCGCGGCCTCTTCCGGGCTGACGCCCCCCGAGACGGTGCTGTCCTCGGCCCTCAGCCTTCCCATCGTCTCCACCCTGCCCATTGTCTCCAACCATGCGCCCCCGAAGGCCCCCCTCTCGGCCGAGGAGGCGAAGCTGGAGGAGGGCAGCTCGGCCGACTCTTCTGAGGAGCCCCTGGAGGAGCACCGCTACCACCCCCGAGGAGAGGAGGGGGGCACGACGGCCGAGCTGGCGGAGGTGGTGATGGGGCTGCAGAAGAAAGTCAAGGGGCTCCAGCAAAGGCACCGGCGGCACTGCGCCAAGCTGGAGGCCATGGAGAGCATGGTGGAGCAGCTCTGGAAGGAGAACCTGGTGTCGGAGGAGAAGCTGAAGGTCCTGGAGATGGTGAGCGGACGGGGCACTTCCTCCCGCTGGGGGTGTGCGGGGCAGGGAGAGAATCGGGGCGCAAGGGAGTACGGGACATCGAATCCTCCCACCTACGACCGCCAGGGAGCCCAACGCTTCTGCGCCTAAGGCAGACATTAGTTAAGGGAGTTTCGCCCCATTTTACGACCTTCCCTGCCACTGTTGTTAAGGGAATCGCCGCAGTTGTTTCAATCGGGGGCACAATGGTTAGTGAATCTGGGTTGTTGGGTTTTTTGCTCCATTGGCTGTGCTGCTCAGAAGGTCACAAAATGGGATCGTGGGACCCAGCGGTGGGATTCAAAACCCTTTTTACTGCAGGTTCTGTGGGCGTGGCTTGGTGGACATGGTATGGCTTGGTGGGCGTGGCTTGGTGGGCATGGCAGCTTTCCAGCTCCCTTCTCCTGGGCAGGGCAACCAAAGGAGACCCAGCCGATCCGCTGGGACTCGATGGGAGGCGGAGCATAGAGGGGGTTGGCGGGGCCGCTCAGAGGTGGGATTGGCTGGTTCTCCGAACTACTCAAAATTTCCGCTACCGGTTCTCCAGAACTGGTCAGAACCAGCTGAATCTCACCTCTGATGTGACTCCCGGGGCTCTGCCACCGTCATAAATAGGAACCTGTTGCCAAGCACCTGATTTTTGGTCACATGATCCCCAGGGATGCTGCAGTGGTCGTAAGTGGGAAACACGATCAGAAGGGATGTTTCACTAAATGAACAGTTGTAAGTCTCGGACTGCCTATACTTCAACGATCTGGCCATGGGTGAAGCAATGATAATAGATAATCCGAGTTGGAAGGGACTTTGTAGGTCATCTAGTCTAACCCTCTGCCCAAGCAGGAGACCCTACACCAGGGGTCTCCAACCTTGGCTCCTGGAAGCCTGGCGGACTTCAACTCCCAGAGTTCCACAGCCAGCAAAGCTGGCTGTGGAATTCTGGGAGTTGAAGTCCGCCAGGCTTCCAGGGGCCAAGGTTGGAGACCCCTGCCCTACACCATTTCTGACAGAGATGGCAGTCCGGTTTCTTTTTGAAAGCCTCCAGGGATGAATTCCATGGGTTGATGGTTCTCACAATCAGAAAATTCCTCCTTATTTCCAGGTTGAATCTCTCCTTGTTCAGTTTCCACCCATTGTTCCTTGTCTGGCCTTCAGGTGTCTTAGAAAATAGCCTGACCCCTTCCTCCTCCTCTCTGGGGCAGCCCCTCAGCTATTGGAAGCGGCCCATTTGAGCCCCTGTGGACCCAGTGGCCGCTTTCAGACTGGCCAAAGGTGCCCAGGTATCCTAACCCACTCTCTGTCCTTCCCTCCCCAGGCCTGCCTGCAGTCCAGCACCTTCGTGCCAGAGGCCGGTGGCGCAGTGGCCATCATCTGCCAGGACAGAGAACCGGCCTTGCTCTACGCCGTGCCTCAGCACTCCAGCGAAGGCAACGAGACCATCCTCCAGCTGGAAGAACAGTGAGCCAGGACTGGATGGGGGGGGGGGCAGCTTAGAACAGGCCTTGCTGCCTCTGGTTGACCCCTCAGCTCTCCCCAGGAAGTGGCCAGAGCTTGCCCCCCCACCCCCCAAGAACGCTGGTCCAGCTAAGCAGAGCCTCGGCTACCTCTCCGTGGCCTTATTCCAGGGGTCCCCAACCTTGGCAACTTTAAGACTTGTGGACTTCCAACTCCCAGAATTCCCCAGCCCGGGGAATTCTAGGAGTTGAAGTCCACAAGTCTTAAAGTTGCCAAGGTTGAAGACCTCTGCCTTATTCCTTCAGCACCTTATCTTCTGATTTCTCTCTGGGGGTGGAGGTCTTAGAGATGATTATATATAATGCACTTTTGCAAGGCTGCTAATTTGCATCAGCCCCGGCTGGCAGGGCCATGGCCCAGGGTAATGGGAATTGTAGTGCAAAAGGGAAGGCTCCCACTGCTTGTTCCTCCTCCTCCTCCTCCTCCTCCTCCTCCTCCCCCTGCTTGTGTTTCTCAAGCACCCTTTTCATTTTCATATCCTAGAACAGGGGTCTCCAAACTCGGCCACTTTAAGACTTGTGGAATTTAACTTCCAGAATTCTCCAGCCATCCGTGTCTGTTTCTTTTTCTCCTCTTCCCCCAAAGAGGAGAGATTGAAGAGGAAGGGATTGCAAGAGAGTAAGCTATGTTGTTGCTGGAGAATTCTGGGAGTTGAAGGCCACAAGTCTTGAAGTGGCCAAGTTTGGGGACCTCTGTCCTAGAATTTTGCTGTCTGTTGGTGTGTTTTTTTTGTTTCAAAGGGCCCGGATGCCCATTTTTCCTTGTTGATTCCAACTAGACAGGAGAGGTGATTCCCAGTGGAGCCTTTCATGCAGAACTTGCAATCTGATGGGTTATTGTGATTATGATGATGATTATTAAGGGGTTGAATGGAAGGGGGGGCAGGAAAGGCGTGCAGGAATCGTGGTAAGGAGCGGGGAGAAAATCTTTTAAGGAGCCATGAACACCCAAAAAGGGAAATGTGGAAAAGATTGAGACACGACAACAATCGACAATAGGCCTTGTGCTTTTGGAAATGCATGTATGTTTTGCAAGCCCCCAAACTAGCTGCAATTGGGCCTGCCTTCTTCAACCTGGAACATCCCAGAATGCCCCCCCCCCCCCAGCAATACAGGTTGGGGGTTTCTGTGAATTGTAGTTCAAAAGCATCTGGAAAAGCCGCCACAATGAATGCAAAACTCTCCATAGACAAGATTAAGAACATACAACATCGTCAGTCTGAAGAGCATCTAGAATCCATTCTGTTTTTCCTCATGGCCAATTCCTGTAACTTGTCTTGAAGCCCCAAAAGATTTTTCCAACTAGCTGCCAAATAAGATCCCGAATGAGTTTTGATCATAAATCCTTTCATTGGTTAATCCTTCTGCTTTTAATTTAAAGAAAACAACAACAACACACAAATAAAACACAGTGACTTCTGTGATTAACCTCAGCACTGGAGGAAAGATTTCATCGAAGGTTTTACAAATCTTCCTGGTCTGGCACCTTTCAGGTACATTGGGACTAAAATTCCCAGCCCAGGTAGCCAAAGGAATTCTGGGAGTTGTAGTCCAGTTCACCCCATCTGGAAGTCGCCAGCTTGGGAGGGGGAAAGGCCAGGTAATCCATAAGAGAATTGAGCAGAGATGATCTCTTTGCATGTGCTTGTATGTTTATGTAGTTCTGTAATTTAAACTGAATAAAGGGAATCTGTCAGAATATCTTTTGGTTGGCTTTGATTACATCAGGAGGAGGAAATCCAGAACTTTGGATCCAGATGTGTCCACTGGGTGGAGTTTTCCAAAGTTAAGATGGTGATCGTATGACCTAGGTGGTCCTCGTCTTGATTTTTTATTTATTTTTAATAAACTTTAATAGTCTTTTGTGTCTTTTAAAAACAAAACAAAAAGATAATCATAACGTTAACGGTTCTGTGACATCAATCTCATGCATTTTTATCTTTTGTACATATTTACAAATACATACAATTTTGTACGAATATATACATTTAATCTCTGTATTGCTTATCTTAAATTCCTTCGTTTTCCATCTGTCTTAATTCAATCCAATTGTACCATTTCCCCCAAATTTTATAGTATTCAGACTCATCTTTCTCTTGTAACATTAAGGTCAGTTTGTCCATTTCAGCACATGTCATAATTTTTGAATGATCGATTCATCCAGGGGAATAGAATTGTGCTTCTGGCATTGAGCATGAGCTAATTCTTGCAGCTCTTAAACGTCTTGGTTTTTAAAAAATCTCCCCTGCGAATGCCCTGGTTGGTTCTATCCTCCATCATGCACATTAAGTACAATGGAGTATGTTCAAGTGGGCCAGTGTTTATCATCACCTCAGAAATTTAAGATTAACAGAATTGGAAGGGATCTTGTAGGTCATCTAGTCCAACCCCCCCTCCCCCTAGCAGACCCAACTTAAAGAAGGGTGGGCTTCAACTCCCAAAACTCCCCAGCCATCATGCTATGGAACTGGAAGATGGGTGGGCTTCAACTCCCAGAATTACCCAGCCAGCATGCCAGTGAACTTGAAGACCTGTGAACTCCCAACGGCCATGCTCAGGGAATTCTGGGAGTTGAAGTCCATGCTTCTTAAAGTTGCTGAGGTTGACAACCATAATGAACTGGGCATGATGGGTTAGGATGCTGTCCCAGGGTGCAGCTGTTTGGAAACCAGCCAATTCCACATTAGGCTGACTGGCCAAGGAAGCAAAAGTAAATTACTATGCTTTATCTCATCCCTTATATAAATCTATCAGACTTAAGATACACTCTGCAGATGTCTGGCCGCCCCCCCACCCCCACCCCCACCACGAATGAAGAGCTGGAAAAGTTGCAGACCGAAGCAGATCCAGGAGGAAAGAAAATGGAGATTTTAAGCTTGGAAGGCAGCCAAACAGAGAGTGAGTTATCATGGCACGTAAAACCGGGCAGGGTGAGATTTATTTCCCCAGAAGGAAATGGCAGTTGGTGAGAAAGCCCACATTCCTCCAGGTTTTTGATATCCCAATCTGGTTTGCGTTCCTAGAATTTTCAACGAGCTGAGGTTTTTGAGATCATCTATACGGCCCCAATGGGTGGTTTTGCTTAGCTGCCTTACAAGAGACCACTGTCAAGCGGTGTTTCTTCTGGAAAAACATTTTTTGGTGGGGAGGGAGTTATGATTGGCATTGTGGTCAATCACCAGGAGATGGTGCATCCTTGTGTGCCTTAGCTAGGAAAGCCAGTTGGATGACTGGGTCAGTGACCAGGAGACAGGGAGTTCTAGTCCTGCTTAACTCTGGCTGGGTGACTTTGAGTCAATCCACAGGAGACGAGGAGATTTAGTCTCACCTTAGACATGAGAGCTGACCGGGTGACTTTGAGTCGAACACCAGGAAACGGGGAGTTCTAGTCTCACCTTAGACATGAAAGCCGATGGGGTGACTTTGGGTCCATCACCAGGAGGTGGGGAGTTCTAGTCCTACCTTAGGCATGAAAGCTATCTGGGTGACTTTGGGCCAGTCACTCATTCTCAGTCCAGCCCACCTAACAGGGTTGTTGTGGGCGAAAGTAGAAAGAAGAAGGAATATTGCATTGATGTATGTTTGCTAATAGAATCATAGAGGCCAGACAAGCCTTTAACAAATGCAACAAAAGGTTTTTTTCAATAAAACAAAAGGCTTTTCATGTCAGCCTCTGGGGGGGGGGGGAGGTGCAGGAGCCAAGTTGGCTGCAGCAGAGCTCTGTGTGACCTGGAAACCGGCCGGTTGCAAGCTGTCCTCTGCCATCTTGCCCCAGGTCGGAGGGGTTTGCGGAAGAGGCCCGGCTGGGGGTCCCCCCAACTTCTCAGCCCGAGGAAGGAAGGGGCCAGCCGCTCTTGTGCCCGGAGAAACCCCCAGCCCACCCCAGAGTGGAGGGAGGGAAGGGCCCCCGGGTCGGCAGCCCTGCGGACCCCTGCACCAGCCCTTCCCCGGGCTGACGACCCTCCGCATCCCCGCAGCAACGAAAGCCTGGGCGCGGGGGGCTGCAGCAGGCGGCGGCGCGGGGGGGGGGCGGCTTCTGCCGCTGATGATGCTGCGGGCGGCGCATGAGCGCTGCGATCGCCTCCTCCTCCTCCTCCTCCTCCATTTGCGCTGCGCCCGCCGAGCCCAGCCGAGGCTCGCCTCTCCGCCGCCGTTGTATCCTCGCCGCTGCCTCCCCCGCCCGGTAAGTGGGCGCGCTGCATCCCGGCCGGGGAGCCCTTTCCCGGAGGATGCCCGGCTTGGCGGGACCCCCCTCCGCCGATATCCCTGACCCCCCCCCCCCGCGCCCGCCCTCCCGTCCTTCCAGCGGCGGAGAAGCTCCTCCGGGGGCCCCGTCCTGGCGCGTTGCATCCCGCAGCATCCCTGCTTCTGGTCCTACCCCCCCCCCAACACACACACACACACACACACACCGCCGTCCCCGCTGGTCCTCCCGACCCCTTCCCGGCCCTCCCCCGGTCGGCCTAGGCCTCCTCCCCGCTGCAGAGCTCGTCCTGGACCTGCGACGCGTCCCGCCGCCCCTTCACCCCCGACCGCTGGACCAGGATGCTCCGTCTGCCCGTCCCGCTCCTGCATCCCAAGACGGAAAGGATGCTGCGCTCACTTAAACCTCCATCTCCCTCCTCCCCCTTCATCCCCCTTCCCTCTTGTCCATCATTTCTGTCCCCCTCCCCCAATCAGATGCTGGGAATTCTGCCTTGGCCTCTTTGGGGGACACCGTGTCCCCTCCTCATTGGGGGGCCCCATTGGAGCATCCTTGCCCCCCTCCCGCCCCTCCCAGGACAAAAAAGGCTCCCCAGGTTAGAGGGGGGGGGGCTCATTCAGCCAGAGGGAGCAGGACGGGCTCCATGCCGGAGTGCTACCTCTCCCATCATCCTCAGCCGGTATTGCTATTGTCCCAGCTGCAAGGAATTCTGGGAGCCAAAGTCCCAGCAGGTCTGGAAAGTGCCAGATTGAGGATGTAAATAGGCATGTGTGATGCCCCCCCGGGTGCAATCGAGGATGGGGGCATTTTTGAAAGAGAGCTCTCCCCCTCCTGCGGTTCCCAAAAAGGGTTTGTTTTGTTTCGTTTCATTTCACTGGTTTGATCTGAATTATTTTATTTTATATTATTTTAGTTTTTACCATTTTATTTGGTTACATTTTACTTCATTTATGTCATATTATGTCATTTCATTATTTTATTTCCTGCCTTTCTTATGTTTTTATAGGGGGGAAGGCATATTTCTTTGCAAAACAAACAAACAAACGAAAAACCCACAAATGCACCCACTAGAAGGAAACCTTAGGAAGCCCCAAAGATCCAGGAATCGGGCTGCAGGGGACGCCTAGCCATGCCTGGCATGGGAATTCCACAGACAGGGCACCCCCACTCCTTGGCTGACCTGTAAAATAGAGCCAGCTACCCATCTGGAAGGTACCCAGAGACACGCAAACACAGTCCCGAACCATCTCTGCTGTCGTTGAAAGCCCAGCTTTGACACCTACAATCTTTGCCAGGCTATGTATTGATCGCCTCCAGCTCATGGGCCTCTGAGTGTGGGTTTTGTGTGGGAAGGGAGAGTGTGTGAATGTGAGTTTTGCACGCCGTCCATTCTTCAAGCAGAAAGATTGGGAATAGCAGCCCTGCCGGAATCTGCTCACTGTTAAATGGATCCCAGAGTCCCTTTATGGAGCTTTAATGCTCAGTGAGAGCATCTCTGTTTCGGCGATGGCGCGTGTGGGAATTGGAGGGATTTCCAAAAGAGTCAAAATGTGACTGTGTGGATTGCAAAGAGGTGATAAATGGGGCGACTCTCTTGAAGTGGAATGGAGCTGTTGGTTAAAGGAAGGGGAATGTGTGTGTGTGTGTGTGTGTGTGTGTTTAGTGGGTTCAATTCTCAGTCATTTTAAATGGAGAGCCGTGCGTTTTCAACCTTGCTAACTGGAAGAGGGTGGCCTTCAATTCCCAGAATTCCCCAGACAAAAATCACAGCAGTTCTCTAGCTTTTATAGCCTCTACCTTTCGGTCTTGCTAACTTGAAGACCTGAGGGCTTCAACTCCCAGAATTCCCTAGGCAGAAGTGCTGGGCGAGATATTCTGGGAGTTGGAGTCCACAGATCTTCAAGTTCAATAGCATGCTGACTGGGGAATTCTGGGAGTTGAAGTCCCCACATGGTAAACTAAACTGTAGTAAAGTGATTTTGACTAGGAATCATTCTTAAATGTATTCTGAATATATATAAAACTCAGAGGGACTTATTTTGAGATAAATGAATAGAATATTGAAGCTTTGGCAAGTTCACCCCCGAACAAGACTGAAAGCCTTTTAGACAGGTTCTTTTGGCTAGTTTGCTCACCTTAGGAAGCCAAAGACCATTTATTTTGTATTGGTTTAGTGCCATGTGCAAACCAAGCCATAAAGTTGGCCATGGTTTACAGCTTAATTTATTACAGGAACCCGGCTAATTATGGCTTAGTCAATAAGACATAATTAAGCAAGCTGTGGCTTAACCCAATGCATAAAAAATGTTTTATGATTTGATTTCAGATAAAAAGGGGATTTGCAAATATAGGAGTAATTTGACTTCTTTAGCTTCCCAAGTTCTTTTGTTCACATTCCATGTTTTCATGCTTTAATTATTTTATATAAATATTTTATATCACGGTTTTATGATACAGCAAGCTGTCTAGTCATTTGACAGTGAGATGGGCAGTGTATAAATTTAACAAATATATACATTTAATAAATAAATTCGATCAGGAATAACCAAGAAGTTATCCAGAAGGGAAAGTTGAGCTCATTTCTCTTAAATATTTCTATGTTCTCAGTTTTGGAGTTACTCCCTTTGTAACTTTTCAACTTGTCTCATGGTGGGGTGAATGTCAGCTTGATTTAATGGTTAAAGCATCACCTAGAAACCAGGAGGTAGTGAGTTCCAATTCTTGCTTAGGCATGAAAGTTGGCTGGGTGACTGTGGGCCAATCATTAGGAGATGGAAAATTGTCGTCCTGTCTTAGGTCCAAAAGCCAACTGGTTAACTTTGGGTCAGTCACTAGGAGACTGTAAGTTCTAGTTCCTTCTTAGACAGGAAGGTCAACTGGATAACTTAGAGCCAATCACCAGGAGACAGTGAATTCTAGTTTCACCTTAGGCATGAAAGCTGGCTGGATGATTATGGGCTAATCACCAGGAGACTGGGAGTTCTAGTTCTGTCTTAGACCTGAAAGCTGGCTGGGTGACTTTCCTATCTCTCAGCCCAATCCACCTCACAGGGTTGTTGTTATGTGGAAAATAGGAGGAGGAAGGCGTATCAAGCATGTTCATCACCTTGAGTGTAATATATGATCAAGTGGAGACAAAAAAATAAAGTAATTAATTCAGAGCAAGCCTTCTGGCTCTGGGTTTCCTTTGCTATCCCCTGGTTGACCAATTTCTCCTCTCCTCTTGGCCCTTGCAGAGGGCAAAGATCTTTCCGCCACCATGACCAAAGATGACTCTGCCGAGCTCCCTCCCGAGGAAGACCACCAGGCGCTGGAATTCCAGAGCCCAACCTTGGAGAGGAGGAAGAAGCCCATCGTCCACTCTTCAGCCCCCGCTCCACTCCCCAAAGATTATGGTGAGCTGGTTCCTTTCCATCCTGTTCTTCTTTAGCCTCATCCTTCCCAGTAAAGCCTGGACAGAGGTCCTCCTTGACCAGTTGACCTGATAGCACTTAGACTTATATACCGCTTCCCAGTGCTTTCCAGCCCTCTCTAAGCAGTTTACAGAGTCGGCCTCTGGCCCCCAACCATCTGGGTCCTCATTTTACCCACCTCGGAAGGACGGGAGGCTGAGTCAACCTTGAGCCGGTCAGGATCGAACTGCTGGCAATTAGCAGAATTAGCCTGCAATACTGCATTCTAACCACAAGGAAGGAAGGCAGGAAGGAAGGAAGGAAGGAAGTTAGGAAGTTTACAGAGTCAGCCTCTGGCCCCCAACAATCTGGGTCCTCATTTTACCCACCATGGAAGGATGAGTCCATTCACACACACACACACACACACATTCAAGGCCGAGCATCACATTGGCATCCAGAACACTGCATTGCTCATGGAAAGAGCGAACCGACCTGCTGATTTCAATTTATCAGCTGCTGAATCAGGTCTCTGTTGGCCCACTTGTACTTAAAACACACACACACACACACACACACACACACACAGACGATCCCACAAGCTTCAGATCTGCCTGCTCATGCTCCGAGGAAGCCTCTGGCAAAATGAGAGTGATGCATTCTCGGAAAGGGGCAGCTGAATCACGGACTCCAGCTGATTCATTCAGCCTGGGATGAACCGGGGACAGACATACATACCCCTTTGGCTGTCCTGCACGACAACAGAGGGGAGTATGGGACAGGTAGTCCTCAGCTTAGGGCCTGGGTGGAGTCCAACCTTCCTACTACTCAGCAAGGCTATGAGGAGTGCTGCAATGGTCATTAAGTGTGGAAAACGGTCACAAGTCACATTTTTCAGTGGCTTTCTCAATTGTGGTCATAAGCACAGGAGGACCTGTACTAGGTTTCAAGTGCAAGTATCTTTCAGGACTAGCTGGGGAATTCTGGGAGTTGAAGCCTACAAGGATTAAAACCCCCAAGCCTTGGAGACCCCTGCTCTGACCAGTGGCCCACCCACCTGCTTTGAAACCAAATCCTTTTCCTCTCCTCTCCTCTGCAGCTTTCACTTTCTTTGATCCCAATGATCCCGCTTGCCAAGAAATCCTTTACGATCCCATCACCACTGTCCCGGAGCTCTTTGCCATCATCCGCCAATGGGTTCCCCAGGTGCAGCACAAGATCGACATGATTGGCAATGAGGTGAGTGGGCATTGGGCAGGCCCCAGAGGGTTAAGCGGTGAAGGCACCAGGCCAGGAATCAGGAGGCAGGGAATTCTAGTCCATCCTGGGAATTCTGGTCCATCCTTGGGCCAATCATGAGGAGATAGGGAGTTCTAGTCCCACCTTAGGCATGATAGCCAGCTGGGTGCGCCAGTCACCAGGTGACAGTGAGTTCTAGTCCTGCCTTAGGCATGGAAATTGGCTGAGTGATTATAAGCCAATCACCAGGAGGCTGGGAGTTCTAATCCCACCTTAGGCACGAAAACTAGCTGGTGACTTTGGGCCAATTACCAGGAGATAGTGAATTCTAGTCCCACCTTGGCATGATAGCCAGCTGGGTGGGCCAATCACCAAGTGACAGTGAGTTCTAGTCTTGCCTTAGGCATGAAAGATGGCTAAGTCATTCTAGGCCAATCACCAAGAGGCTGGGAGTTCTAATCCCATCTTAGGCACGAAAGCCAGCTGGGTGACTGTGGGCCAATCACCAGGAGACGGGGAGTTCTAGTCCCACCTTAGGCATGAAAGCCAGTTGGGTGGGCCAATCACCAGGTGACGGTGAGTTCTAGTCCTGTCTCAGGCATGAAAGCTGGCTAGGTGACTTTGGGCCAATCATCAAGAAACTGGGAGTTCTAGTCCCGCCTTAGGTATGAAAGCTGAATTTGCTTTAATGACTGCATGACTTGCTTAATGACTATGATGAAAATGGTCATGAAATTGACCCTGTATCATGATGACTCACTTAGTGACCAAAATTCCGGATCCCATTGTGGTTATAAGTTGAGGACTACCGGTAGCCTCTTCCTTGTTCTTCTGTCCCCTTCAGATCCTGAAGCGTGGATGCCACGTTGATGACCGAGATGGGCTGACAGATATGACCCTCCTGCATTATGCATGTAAAGCTGGTGCACACGGTGTGGGTGAGCCACAAAATACTGAAATTCATATTTATTTATTTACTTATTAAATATTTTTGCCAGCTATCTTGTCCCCAAGGCAACTCTGGGCAGCTTAGAACATTAAAAGCTGTGAAACCAGAAAATATGCACATTTCTAAAGACAATGAAAGAAGATGGCTTTATACTTTTAGATGCACAAAGCTTAGACTTGTGCTGGGTTACCCAAAACACACACCTGAAATGTGAATTTTCTGAGCCCCTTCTTGTCAAACTTCTCCTTTCTTGTACAATTATAAAATTTAGATTATAATGATCTTGTGTCCTGTATTTCTGTCCTTGATTAGAATATGCAGTTTAGTATAATTTTTCTTGATTTGGTGCTTGAATTTTCCTTGACCAAGCAAAACTATAATTTTTTTAAAAAAATCCTTCTTGTTGCCTCTATTTTTTTTTCCAAGAAAAAAGAGGGTCATTGTAGTTTAGATTAGAATATAACTCACTGGGACTTGAAGCAGAATAAAGGGCCATTCCTGAAGTACTTGCTAACAAATTCTTTTTCCTTCACTTTATTTTTGTACTTCACTTTTTACTTCACTTCACTTATTACTTCACTTTTCACTTTCCTTTTTACTTCATGTTTTACTTCATTTTATTTTATTTTTATTTTATTTTATTTATTATTTTATTTTTATTCTATTTATTATTTTATTGATTTATGTCCCCCCCATCTCACCTAGAGGTGACTTATGGGGTCATTTCCCTCTGGGAGGCTTTTGAGGGAGCTTACCTGTGTTTTCCCTCATCCCAGGTGACCCTGCCGCCGCCGTGCGCCTCTCTAACCAACTGCTGGCTCTGGACGCAGATGTGACACTGCGCAGCCGCTGGACCAACATGAACGCCCTCCATTATGCGGCTTACTTCGACGTCCCTGAACTCATCCGCATCCTCCTCAAGGCCTCCAAGCCAAAAGGTGTGTGGGACACATTACCCAGATGATGGGAAGCCAAAGTCACCTGGCAGCTTTGTTAATGCTTGCTTCAATCGCCATTTTTAAGTCGAACAATTCACAGTTTAGGACGACCTTTGGCAACCTTGGGAATTTGAAGAGGGGTAGACTTCAACTCCCAGAATCCTCCCCCCCCCTCAAGTACCATAGGTCGCTGGCTGGGGAATTCTAACTTGTGGGAAACTGTTCCCGGTAACCAGCGGCTCCTCTCCTGGGATCCCTCCACTCTCTGCTAATCTCTGCGGTCTTTGATACTCAGTAAAGCAGGAACTCCTCTTGAGTTTTGCCTCTGAAATGCAAGAAACAGCACAAGGGTTGGGAGATTTTGTATCAGGAAATGTTGGCTGGTGCCCGTGGCAGAGATGCTGAAATGTTGGTCAAATGTGGAGAGCCAGCCCTGTTGTCTAGGAGCCATCGCGGGAAGCAGAGCACACCAATTCATGCTAGTGACAACAAGGATATATTGTGAGATCTGTGGTGCTGCTCTCCCTCTCAGCTTTCCTTCTAAGCCAGAGTTTCTTAGCCAAGATGGGTGGACTTCAATTCCCAGAATTCCCCAGCCAATGTGGGGGCCGGGGTGGTCCACTCCTCTTCAAATACAATAGCAGGCTGGTTGGGGAATCCTGGGAGTTGAAGTCATCACATCTTCAAGCTACCAAGCGTGTCTGACTGGGAAATTCTGGGAGTTGAAGTCCACCTGCCTTAGAGTTCTATAGGGGAATTCTGGGAGTGAAGTCCACACGTTTCAAAGTTCACTCGCTTACTAGCATTGCTCCTTGTATCTTTTGAAGATCTTCATGGACATTGTGGTTGGAGAAACCTCACATGGGACATAAAGAACCTGGTCTTTCCTTCCCGCCAAGGCCAAGGGCTATACAGAGTTTGATATTTTGCAAATGCAGCCTAAAAAAATTCAGAATCCCAACCCTAGCCTATATTGTCTTTTTCCTGAAGTTCTCAACTCCACGTGCAGTGACTTCAACCACGGAACCGCCTTACACATCGCTGCTTCGAATCTCTGTTTGGGGGCCGTGAAGTGTCTTCTGGAACATGGGGCCAACCCCGCTGTCAGGGTGAGGAAAAAAAGGGGGTGCAGATAATGGGCAGGTGGGTTTTTAACTGACAATAAGAAAGACCCCTATTCTCAGGAACGTGGATCCAATGCCTTCAAAACTATTATTATTATGATGGTTAATCTTTGGTGAGAAGAATCAATCTTTGGTTCATCTTTGATGGGGCTGGCTGGTAGCTCAACAGCTCGAGTCCTAACCAAGGACCTGGGAACTGTTAAGGTTGTTGTTGTTGTTGTTGTTGTTATTTGTAATTAGATCTATTAGGCACAATCTGTTTGTTTTATGCATGTTGAAAACTTTGGATCAACTCCTCTGGACGGGTACCAAAGGATGCTCACATACAAAAATGTGTCAAACCAGATGCGAAAATTAGATTTTGAAGATGCCGTATAAATAGCCCAGCCTGTTAGTCAGGAGACTTAATGTAGGACAGCACCTCCAGCGACGCTGCTGTGGGTGACATTAGCAGAAAGAAAGTGGCTGTCACCAGGAGACCGAAAAAATGTTGAGGCTCTAGAACGAGTGCGGAGAAGAACAACAGAGATGATCAGGGGGCTGGAGGCTAAAACGTGTGAGGGATGTTTGCAGGAATTGGGTAGTCTGGCTAGTCTAGTGAAGAGAAGCACCAGGGTTGACATGATAGCAGTGTTCCAGTATCTGAGGGGCTGCCTCAAAGAAGAGGAAGGGGTCAAGCTATTCTCCAAAGGACTGAAAGTCAGGACAAGAAGCAATGGATGGAAACTCATCAGGGGGAGAAGCAACCTGGAACTGATGACAGTGAGAACAATTAACCAGTGGAACAACTTGCCTCTAGAAGTTGCGGGTGCTCCATTACTGGAGGTTTTCAAGAAGAGACTGGACAGCCATTTGTCTGAATTGGTATAGGGTCTCCTGGTTGAGCAGAGGGTTGGACTAGTTGAGGTGTCTTCTGAGTTTGTTATTCTTCATTGGAAGTACCCAACCTTCCTTGGTGTTTCACTAAGGCCCATGCCCTGAGAAGGGGGTCTCTCCAGACCCCCTTCGACCTTATGAAGAGGACCTTGGATGCAATCGGTGGAAAGACCCTGCGTCACCCTTGGGTGGGACAAACTGCACTGCCCCCCCCCCCGTCTCTCTTTCTCTCAACAGAACAGCAAAGGGCAGGTCCCGGCTGACGTTGTGCCGGACCCCATGGACATGACGCTGGATAAGGCCGAGGCTGCCATGATCGCCAAGGAGCTGAAGCAGTTGCTGCTGGACGCCGTGCCTTTGAGTTGCAGCCTGCCCAAGGTCACCCTGCCCAACTACGACAACATTCCAGGGAACCTCATGCTTCTCTCTCTCGGCCTGAAGCTGGGCGACCGGGTCTTGGTGGACGGGCAGAAGGTAAGGAAGGTACAGGTGCACCTGAGAGAGGTTTGCCCCCAGGTCTTCTTCAGGCTCATTCGAACGGCCTGCTTTTTTTCATCTGTTCCTGCCTAAGGATGCAGAACCCCATCATGGAGGTTGCCAGCCCTTGGAGGAAATCCGATAGTGCCATGATGGCGAACCTATGACATGTGTGCCACAGGTGGCACGCAGAGCCATTTGTGTCGGCACGCAAGCCCCAGCCAAACATACCTGCACTGTGCATGTGCGTGCCTCCCAGCTGATTTTCAGCCCGTTTGAGGCCTTTTTTGCCCTCCCGGAGGCTCGAGGGAAGCCTCTGTAGCCTCGGGAGGCCGAAAAACAGGCCTTCCAGAAATACTGGAAGTGACGAAATGGGCCCGTTTTCAGGATCCCAAGACTTCCCTCGAGCCTCCGGGAGGGTGAAAATGGCATCCCCCGGGCTCCAGAGGACCCCTGGAGGATGAAAACAGGCACTCCCAGTATTTCCGGAAGGCCTGTTTTTCGGCCTCCTGAAGCGGCAGAGGCTTCCCTCGAGGCTCCAGGATGGCAAAAACGGCCTCAAACAGGCTGAAAATCAGCTGGGAGGCGCACGCATGAGCAGTGCAGGTAAGGGGATGGGGTGTTGCACATGCATGCACGGGGGGGGGGGCGGTGCGCCATTATGGGTGCCGGCACACACGCACGTGTTTTTCGCACACCACAACAAAAAGGTTTGCTATCACTGTGATAGTGCAAGAATTGCAGAATTGCTCTCTCGAAGTTGTAGAGCAGTGATGGCAAAGCTTTTCGGCACCAAGTGCCCAAATGGGGATGCGTGCATGTGTGTGCGTGCACCGGAGTGCCAAAAAACCAAATACCAGCTGGCCGGTGCACATGCGGACACCAGAAACCAAAAGAGCCACTGGCGACAGTGCATGTGCCCACAGAGAGGGCTCTGCATGCCACCTCTGGCACACATACCATAGGTTTGCCATCACGGTTATAGAGGATGATTACAGAATCCTGAAAGCAGGCCAGATTTCCCCTCCATCCCCTCTTATACCGAAGAGAATCAAGGCAGGGCTGTCTTGAGTTTCCTCCTCACTTTTTCCCCCTGTCCTGGGACAGAATTACTTTTTATGTTAGTGGCTTCTGTTTACCTTTGTTAATTTACAGATGTGTAGCCAAAGATAGCTTAATTGTTGAGTTAGGCCTTGGAGAGATCCTAAAGCAGGGGTCTCCAACCTTGGCTCCTGGAAGCCTGGCGGACTTCAACTCCCAGAATTCCACAGCCGCTGGCTGTGGAACTCTGGGAGTTGAAGTCCGCCAGGCTTCCAGGAGCCAAGGTTGGAGACCCCTGTCCTAAAGTGTCCCATCAGATTCCCAGCTCAGATTACATCTGTATCCAGACAGGTAATGTGCAGGTAATTTTCTGTTCTCTGAATGCCATTTGACCCCATCATGTTGTGCTACATACAGGTGGGCACCTTGCGTTTCTGTGGCACGACCGAGTTTGCCAGCGGCCAGTGGGTCGGTGTAGAACTGGACAAGCCTGACGGCAAGAACGATGGCAGCGTGGGTGGCATCCGCTACTTCATTTGCCCACCAAAGCATGGTGAGTTTTAGCAGGGTTGGGCACACAACCAATAAAGAATTCCCCCTCCGTCAAATTCAGATCCATCAAATGTCAGAGAAACTCATCCGGGGTGGAATTACTGCCAGTGTTATTAATCCGGGTCTGTCATTTTCTTCTCTCTCTTGCCTTCCCAGGGCTGTTTGCTTCAGTGTCCAAGATCTCCAAAGCTGCTGACCAAACACCGTCGGTCACCTCCACGCCAAGGACCCCCCGTATGGATTTTTCCCGCATGACAGCCAAAGGACGCAAGGAGAAGGACAAAGACAGGAAAGGTGCTCTTTTATTTTGAGAGGGGGCTGCAGAAGGGGTCCCGGGCAGCTGGCAGGCCTCAGAGAGTGGCTTCTGCCCTCAGACTCAAGGGCTCAGGTTTTGGAGGGTAGATATTGTGGCGGGGTGGGGGCAGCCCTTAGCAGGTGGAAGGAGGAGGAGATTAGGAAGAGCCATTTCTTCTCTCTTTGAGGGAGAGAGCAAACAGGTGAACAGGTGGGCAGGGGCTATGGAAGCAGATTGGAAGGGAAAGAGGGGCAGGGGAGGGGAAGCATCAGCTCTGGACATCCAGGTTGAACTGGGGTCCTGGGGGATTCCTGAGCTTGGTGGTTTCCTTGCAGGCATTTCATGACCCAACTAGCTAATATCATCAATGCTGGCGAATGTGGGGGAACTCACATCCTCCCCAGCAGTCAGCACTTTAGATAAGCAGGGATTAATACCAGACAAACAATCAAGCAAAAACACAATACTCTAATTGAAGCAATACCAAGGAGAAAACGACACCCAGTAAAAGAAGGCAAAGAAGGCAATTTGGCATGCAAAGTCCATCCTCCCTCACTCTGATGAAGTTACCAGGTTGGGCAATGAAATGTCTGCAAGGAACAACCAACTTCAAGGAGCACTAAGGACCCCACGGTCCTCCCCCTCCCCCTCCTCCTCCTCCTCTCTCCTTCTCTTCCACTCTGCAAACTCCTTCGCCTTCTAGCAATGATGATGTTACCTAGCTGGGCAATGAAACGTCTGCACTCAAACCCCCAAACTCAGAGACCATAGTGGCTGACTGCAAACACTGGAACTCCTAAAACCTTCTTTATGCCTTTCTCTTCTCCTCTCAGCTCTCAGAAAGAAATCCTTATCCGTCGGCAGCCTGGATCGCGAAGGATTGAAGATCGACATCGGGGATCAGGTGCTGGTGGCCGGACAGAAGCAAGGGGTCATTCGCTTCTATGGGAAGACTGATTTTGCCCCAGGTAAGGCTGATGGGGTAGGAGGGGAAGAGCCTGGCTGAGGGCTGGGAGGCTGAGATAGGGGACCTCAAGTTTTTCTGACCCTTATTAAAACTTCGCCGGTGCGGTATTCTACCGGTTTGGCCTGGTTTGACCAAACCGGTAGCTCCGATGATGAGCTGCTGGGCCCACCTGCCCACCCTGGCTCTATTCTGACCTTTATTTCCTGGTTTTGAAGCTCAGCTGCTTTGCACGGTGGATTGCCGCGCGTGAGCTGTTGAACACCCAAGGAGGAGGTCAACATCAAACCCTCCGCGCATGCCCAAAGCATGCATTTGGTGTGCGCACGCATGAAGCACACCCACAAAACCACGCCCAGAGAACCGGTGGTAAAAAAGGTTGAATCCCACCATTGGACGGTACACATAAATCACAAGCAGTGCACTATTGAGATAATGTTTACACTTCTCTCTATTGTCCATCTGTCTAGGCTATTGGTTTGGAATTGAGCTGGACAAACCGACGGGAAAACACGATGGCTCTGTTTTTGGGGTTCGCTACTTCACTTGCGCCCCTAAGCATGGCGTTTTTGCCCCCCCGTCCAGGGTCCAGAGGTAGGTTGGCTGTTTGGATGCTGGGAACGAGACTTGGAGCTCATAGAATCCAAGATAGGGCTGGAAGGGACCTTGGAGGTCTTCTAGTTCAACCCCTGCTCTAAGCCAGGGGCGTCCAACCTTGGCCACTTGAAGACCTGTAGACTTTAACTCCCAGAATTCCCCAGCCAGCCACGTCACTGTGGAGATGGTGCAACTGTCGTAAGCGTGAAAAATGGCCATTGACCCCTTTTCTCCAGTGTCATTGTAACTTCCAATGGTCACTAAGCGAACTAAATGAATTGCAATCCCGTCTCTTGCAGAATCGGAGGTCCCAAAGACTCCCAAGATGGCACTTCTGGAAAGAAGGTGCACCAAGTTACCAGTAGGTATAGCCCAGATTTCACTTGACACTATTTTGGGGGGAACGGAAGTGTTGTGGGAAAGCAACATTGGGGGAGTTGGCAGGGAACCCACACGGCTGGGTTTCTGGCATGCGTCCATGGGCCCCTGCTGAATTCCACACTAAGGCCATACGGTATGGACTTTGTAGTACTTGTGATATAGAATAGAATATTTTATTTGGCCAAGTGTGATTAGACACACAAGGAATTGTGTCTCTAGTGCAGAAGCACTCAGCATACATGCAAAACAATAAAGTAATAACAATCGTGTATCAAAGTAAAAATCATAATGATATCAATAAGAGAAGGTGGTGGAGCAGACAAGAAGGATAAAAGTAATATAGCCATACTACATGGGCAAGCATACTATCTAGACATATGTCCTGTAGCACTCTAAATCTGCTTTTTTTCTAAATCACTTTGTACTCTAAATCTGCTTTTTTCAAATTTATTGCTCATAATTTGCCATAAGCTTTAACCTTCAAGAAAAACTTTCCTTTTAGTAACCAGGACTGGTAGAAAAATATTCTATATATTTGATCTGAAAATTTCAAAGATAAGTCAACCCATGTTAGTTAGCCAGGTCAATGGTACTAGAAAAAGCACATTTCAAGTATTGCAAAGTCCAAACGGTGTGGTCTTTGATGTCTTCTGCAGGAGCGAAGATCCAGGAGCCAAGGGGGTATCCAACTGGTCACTTCCTTGATTTTAGAACAATAATGACATTTTCTCCTCTCTCGTAGTTTCACAGCCAAAGCGTAATTTTACTACAGTCAGATCTCCGAAAGATATCACGTCAGAAAATTCCATCTCTAGGTAAGAACGACTGGGATCTGGCCATCTTTGCGGGCTGGGGAACTCTGGGAGTTGAAGTCCACCCATCTTAAAGTACCCAAAGTGGAGAACCCTGGTTATAAATCCATGCCTCTTACAACAGGCCGTGAGGAGGGTGGAAAAAGGATTCCAGAGTCCCTAAAAGAAGAAGGCCATTTCCCTTTTGAGTTTCTAGATCAGGAGTCTCGAACCTTGACCACTTGAAGACTTGTGGATGTCAAGACTCCAACCAATCCACCCCCACTCAAATCACAAGTCTCTCGCCACATCTCAGAGAAAATAAAATTGATTTATTAGAAGTGGCCATATTGATGTTAGCTGGATACAGCCAATACTAAAATACATCATTCATTTCCCCTTTGACCCTGGTCTTCCCCCCACCCCCTGGATGTATATTCTCCAATGGGAGATGTTCAAGCTAAGAATAATCAATCATGCTCTCCAGTACTCCAACAACTTTGGGCTGCCAGGGTGATTTATCTAGGCACTTAAGGAATGCACTGTTTTCTCCTACTCCCTTTCTGCTGGCAACTAAAAAGACCAAAGGAATATCTTTTTAGTTGACAGTGGACTTCAATTCCCAGAAAAGCTGGTTGAGGAACTCTGGGAGTTTAAGTCCACAAGTCTTAAAGTTGTCAAGGTTGGAGACCCCTGTTCTAGATTATTCCACAGATGTTTCGCTCCTTGGTGGTTGAATTTCATTCCACGAATGTGCCCGTGTATCCCTTGCCCCGTGACTGGGTGTCCTTAATGTGAAGTAGTTGGTTGAGTCTTCTCATGCGATGCTCCCGTGGACCTCAATCCTCCCCTAAGTTAAGAAGAATTGATGAGGTAGATCTTCCCGAAGGGTCTTCAGAAGATCCATGGCCTTTTGCAGCTTGCTCTCAGCGTTCCAACTAGCCAACTCCAAACCAATAAACTCGGAGACTAGCGTTTCCTCAAAGTCCCCTTTTATTAGAGTTGTTATATTGGCACATCTGGGAAAACCTGAATTGGAGAGTTCCGAGGGTTCCCTTCCCAAAAGAGAGATCAAAGATCCACCCACCAGTCCATCACATGGTCCAATCAAACCGTCGTCCCATCTGAAGACATCCCTCCAGACACTCCTCTCCAGATGCAGGGTAACTTGTCCTTGACTCTCTGAGAAAGAGTTTTGTTGAGTCTAATCTTCTACCTCACTATGAAATCCCCCCTGCCAAATTCCCAGGCACTAAACGTGGCAGCCTCAAAGCTTCCAAGTAAAAATGGTTTCCAAGAAGTGCTGGTATGATACCAGTTCGGACCGGTTCACCTGAACCGGTAGTAAAAAAAAAAAGAAAAAAAGCCGACGATCAGCTGAGAGGAGGAGGAAGAAGAGGAAAGCGCAGGAACAGCCCTCTCACCTGCCCCTGCACCCTTCTCTTCTCTATTCTCTCAGCTGTTTGGCGCTGCGGGCCTCAGCTGGTGTGGGGAAAGCTGCACGTGTGCATTAGGTTCACGATCGCTGAACTGGTAGTGGAAAAGATAGGATCCCACTGCTGCTTCCAAGGTTGACAGGCTTCCCACCCCCTCAGGAGAAAATCACATCCTGGAAGGAGAAAAATCAGGGGGTTAATTTTGTCAGCAAACCGCCAATTGAGCCACCTCTTCCCGCTTGCTTTCCCGCCTTCCTTGAGGCCAACCGCACTTCCTTTTCTCTCCCGCAGGATTCTCTTCTGTTGCTGGTTCCCGTGGATGCTGCGTGCGGAAATGCAGCCGTAGAGTGTTCCCCCCGCCCCCGCGCCCTTCTCTTCCTCCGCTCTTCCTCCGCTCTCCACGTAATCAAGGACTGCTCTTCGGACCCGTCGCTCACCTCTCTTGCTCCCTGCCTCCATCACCCTTCCTAGTGAACCCAGTGCCTTGCTAGATCACAGGGCCACCCCCAGTAGATCGTGAGAATCGCTAAAAACCCCTCTCGTTGGGCCCCCCCTCCCCACTCTCTGAGCTGTGGCACCACCAGTCTCTCCTAGCACTTCTTTTGAGGATCTGGCAACGGTCGTTAAGAGTCGTTTTTCTACCAGGGAGGAGGGAGGTACGGTGGGGTGGGGAGGACATCCCTTCAGTTATGCTTGGGAGTCCCATCGCTGAGCTTTCCCACAGTCAGGGAATGTATAGTCCAGCTCTAAGATCTGCACTGCAGAACCCCACCTGCACATCGCAAACCCACTTGGCTTCCTCGGACAAACATTTGCCTGGGGTGGAATAAAGTCTCCTGGCTTGGGCAGGGGGTTAGACTAGAAGACCTCTGAGGTCCCTTCCAGACTTAGGGTTCCACGATCCTGAGTCCGCAGGCTGAGGGACAATGGTCTCTCCCTAGTTTGCAATTCACCTGGCCCTTTGAGTGACGGACATAGGAAACTGTCCCTCTTGTTTCTAAACCTGCTGGCTGGGGGATTCTGGGAGTTGTAGTCTGCGCGCATTTTTCACATTGCCGAGTTTGAAAAACACTGCCTTGGTCCAACGGGGACCACAAGTTGAGTAGGGCTGTGATCAAGGATCCCTCCATTTGGTCGCCCCCTTAAGATCCTAGTCCCTTGCAGGCGGCTTGTTTGAATGCCAAGCTAAGGTTCTCTCCGGAATCGCGGCTTGTTCTTCCATGCCAGCGCCTCCCTAAAAATCCTCGGTGTCTCCCTTCTATCTTCCCCCTAAAAGCTTTGCTGATCTCGTCCATCACCAAAGCAAACCATTTCAGGAGCCGGTCACTTCCCGTCCACCAAGTAGCACACCTCTGCTGACTTTGGTGACTTAAGTCTTCTTCATGGAGTGTGCCCGCGAAAGGCGGATTTAAAGATCTCCTCCCCATTTTGCAACTAACGCGTGAGCAGGATAGGTCCAGAGTGCCAATGCCTTTTTTGCCACGGATGCTGTAAGTAGCCTCTCTTGTTAGCCATCTTCCTCTCCAACCGAAAACCTCCGTCTTTGGATTACCGATGCGACAAAACACCGTTGAAGGAAACCTAGTGTGTGTTAGCAGCCCTGCTTAGCTTACGTCTGTGCAAATGAACATACAGGGAGGGGTGTGTAAGTGTTTGCGTGTCTCTCTGTGTGTAAGTACAGTACCAGAAGTCTGTTCTCTGTTTTGTTTTGTTTTTTAAAGCAAAAGGCAGGGGAAGATATGATATAACTGAATCTGATCTTAATCTTTGCATTTATCAGCTACAGAGCATTAGATTTTAATCCAGAGTTGTTGTTTTTTTCTCCCCCAGTCTGGGGAATTATGGGAGTTGAATCCCACCCCCAAAAAACCACTCGTCTTAATCCATTTTAGCAACACGTCAGCCTTTTACTTATAGCTTCCTCTCTTAGTTGAACTGAATGTAGTTTCCACGGACTTTGGGGGAGGGCAAAAGGGGGGAACAGTGCAACTCAGGGGGTCCCGAGGGCTACGCCTGGCTTGCGGGTGTGAAGATGCAAACTCAGAAAGCAGGAATGAGGTGCTGATAGTGGAATGATTCTCTAGGACAGGGGTGCCCCAGATGGGCAACTTTTAAGACTTGTGGACTTCAACTCCCAGTATTCTCCAGCCCAGAGAATTCTGGGAGTTGAAGTCCCCAAGTCTTAAAGTTGTCAAGTTTGAGGGCCTCTGCTCTAGGGAGTAACCTTGACGATCCTCCATTCGTCCTTGCGTTGAGGTTCTTGCATCCTCTGCTTCCAAGTTGACCCTGAAGTCTAGACTTTGGGAGGCAGGTCCCTCCCTTCCCTCTGGCCTTGAGCAGATTGCTCACCTGGCCTCCCCTCTTCCAAATTTCTTTTCTTTATCAACTTGGTCAACCCATAAGAGAGAGAGATGGAAAGAACCATCCACTCCTTGACTAGGGATGGAGGACAAGGTTGACCCTCTGTACCTTCAACCTTTCTGCTGTTGTGCAGAAATCCATTCAGGTTTGGGCTTTGTAAGGACAGGTATCCAGAGACAAGGACACTGGACAACTGAGGGTAGGACAAGAAACAATAAATGGAAACAAATCAAGGAGAGAAGCAACTAGAACCAGGGAGGAATTTCCTGACAATTCCCACTCTTGGCCAAAGTGGAACAGCTTCCTTCCTTACGAAGAGACTGGACAGTCTGGAATGGCATAGGATAGGGGTGTCCAACCTTGGCAAGTCTGTGGACTTACGGCTAGCTGGGAAATGCTGGGAGTTGAAGTCCACAGGTCTTAAGTTACCAAGGTTGGACACCCTGGAACAGGGTCTCTGAGCAGGTGAGACTACAGGACCTCCGAGGTCCTTCCTGGTCCTACAGTTTTGTTTTCTGCTCTATGCTCTATGAGTGACCCTTTCGTGGGCAGGTGGCAGGAACCGGGGATGTCTAGCCCAACAAAGAGAGGGTGACATGGTAGCAGTCTTCCAGTATTTGAGGGGTGGCCCCAGAGAAGAGGGGGTCAAACCGATTCTCCAAAGCCCCTGAAGGCAGGAGAAGAAGCAACGGATGGAAACCCATCAAGGAGAGACCCAACCTAGAACTAGGGAGGAATTTCCTGACAGAACAATTAACCAGTGGAACTGCTTGCCACCAGAAGTTGTAGGTGCTTCATCACTGGAGGCTTTTAAGAAGAGATTGGATAGCCCCTTGTCTGGAAGTGTATAGAGTCTCCTGCCTGAGCAGGAGGGTGAACTAGATGATCTCCAAGGTCCCTTGTGATATAGCTGTTAAAAGACCACAACATTCCATTTGGAAAAATGGGGTGAACATCAGAAGGGGAGATGGGCCTCTATTTTTGGACTGATTTTAAAAAGAAAAAAAAAAGGCATTCAGGCCATAAGAAGGAACCCCAAGCTTGGTGAAATGTTGGGACCTTTATGTACAGATATATAACACAATATTTTTTAAAAAAAGCCCACAAACGGCTACATCGAATCTTCCAATCCATTTCATCCCACATCCTTCCCATGGTCATGGTTGCGTTGTGGGGGATCTGATCCTTTTGTGCCCCCAGTTTAGACCCACGTTTCATTCTCATCAAAGTCCAAACCAGCCTTCCACAAACTGGCTCCCCCCCCCTCCCCCCTCCCCGGGCAAATGAATTGGGATCACACTTCCCAACATTGCTGGAAATTTAAAAAAAAAATTACCAGACCCATCCTGGATGATGCCAGATTATAGAAAAAACTGCCGGGAACATTTCAATTCACTTCTCCCCCCTCTTGACACTGACTAGCAATAAATCAAATCTTTGGTTGACATCAGTGTGACATCGGGCACAATCTTGGTTTGTGCCCACCCCCACCCGGCCCTTGAATTATCCACCAGGGCTGGCCTAATCCTCAGAAGGCACAGACCAGCCCTGAGAGCACACCTTCCAGTGGCTTTCCACAACTTTTCTTTCCGTAGAGATCACCCATAGGATGGTGTTCTTTCCTGCCTAGATGTGATTTTTGCTTTTTTTTTCCTTTTTTCTTTTGCAATTTTTCAAAGAGAAATAACTTTGTAAACCGTCACGTGAGACAGCCTGCCGTGCCCTCTGCTAAGCTCCCCGTGGAATCTTGCATGGTTTCTGTCTTCCCTGACCCTCCTGCTCATCCAGGTTCTCTGGAAGGAAAGAAAATAAAAATGAGCATGACAAAAAAAATATATATCTTATTGCTTATCTGTTATTAACAAATTAATAAAAGGTGTTTCTATGTGCACTGTGTCCGGGATTCTTCCTTTCCGTTCTCAAGAGTGGCTTAGGACAGGGGTCTCCAGCCTTGGAAACTTTAAGCATGGAGGACTTCAACTCCCAGAATTCCCCAGCCAGTTTGGTGCGGGTTGAAGTCCACAAGTCTTAAAGTTGAATTCTGGGTGTTGAAGTTCGTTAGGTTTAAAGTTGCCAAGGTTAGGTCATAAAACTGGTTCAGGAATTTTGTAGGTAAAAATGCCCAGCTTAGAACAACCACATAAGTGTATAAAGAAACTCTGTAAGATGTTGGATATGTCTGGTGTAATGAAAAGGACTAGGGGTGACGTGATGGCAGTCTTTCAGTATCTTCAGATGTCCAATGTCAGGGTGTGTCTGTTAAATGACTGGAACAACTTGGCTCCAGAAGTTGTGGGAGCTTCATCACTGGAGGTTTTCAAGAGGAGACTGGACAGCCCTTTGTCTAAAATGGTGTAGGGTCTCCCGCTTGGGCTGGGGGTTGGACTAGATGACCTGCAAGGTCCCTTCCAACTCTATTGTGGAGTTCAGCTCTGAGAAATCCCCAGCCAAGGGGGGAGGGGCACTTGCTAAGAATTCTGGGAGTTGTTGAAGTCTGCATATCAACAGGTTCCAGAGAGGTTAACTGAAGAGCAGATCAAAAACTCTGCTGGGTAAGCATTAAAAGTTAAAAGAAAGAGTCAAAATGGCCTACAAACGCTTCCTCCCACTTCAGACTTCAACTCCCAGAATGCTGAGCGAGCCGGGCTTTTTTTCATTCTGAATATGGATTGGTTCTTTCCACCGCAGAAAGGCGGGCTCAGGAGAGCTCGGTTTTGATTGGGCGAGGTGGCTGCCGCTCCGTGAGCTACCCGGAAGAGAGCCGGTGGGAATCAGCATATAAGTGACTCCTGGGACGGAGAGGGGCTCAGCCTCCTGGGGGGGAGGAAGGGGGGCAGGGGTCTCCTGAAGCCCCTCCTTCTGCCTGCAAATCTAAGCCTAACCCCCCTTTAAAGGCCCCTTGGAGCTGCATGGCAGGCAGAAATTCAGCCGATGCTGTCTAAGCAGGGGCTTTTTTGCAGGTTTTTATTTATTCATTAAATGGTTATTAATGTTTGATAAATTGCATTCATTAAATCTTTTGCAAGTTTGCTTCAAATAGAAATAGGCATGGAATCCTAGGGATGGAAGGGAACTTGGAGGTCTTCTAGTCCACCCCCCTGCCAAGGCAGGAGCCAGAATGAATTTTTCCTTGCAAAAAAATTTTTTTTGGGGGGGGGAGGGAGGAGGAGCGGGAGAGCCAGAGCTCTGGCAAGATTGTAATGAGTCCCTCTTCTCCCCCTTCCCCGTTCTGTTTCCCCAGGTGAGAAGAGGAAGGTCACCTGTCCTGGCCAGGTGAGGCAGCCTCGTCTAGTCAGAGAAGAAACCCAGGAAGCTCTGGATGGCCGACCCTTGCTCCGAGAGGCCGAAGGTGTGGGCGATGGAGCCCTTTCGGGTAGCCCAGGTACTTTCTCAGGGAAGGTAGGGGTTTTGGTGTCGGCTGAGGGTGTCAGCTGTGGACTGGATGAAGGCGGGATTTATTTATTTATTTATTCATATCCAGTCTGTGTTGTTTTTTTTACAAATAAGGCAGCAAATGCACCTAATACACCCTGCTCCTCTTTTCCCTCCACCCAAAATAAACCTGTCAAGTGGGCTGGACTGAGAGAGCAAGAGAGACACTGTTTCAAAGTCACCCAGCTAGCTTTCATGCCTAAGGCAGGACTAGAACTCCTAGTCTCCTGGTGATTGGCCTAGAATCACCCAGTTGGCTTTCATGCCTAAGGCAGGACTAGAACTCCCAGTCTCCTGGTGATTGGCCCAAAGTCAGCCAGCCAGCCAACTTTTATATCTAAGGCAGGACTAGAACTCGCCATCTCCCTGTTTCTAGTCTAGTGAATTGCCAGGGCCCCTGCCTCATGGTAAGACCTCTGCACAGGGAGGTTGTATCCTACGACCCTAGTTTTAGCAACCCACCCACCTAGCCAAGCAGGGAGGGCCTGTGAGGGATCCCATTGGTTAAAAATTAATTCCTGATCTTTTTTCTATTTACAGTCTCCCCCAGTGGCCTATTATATTCCAGACTTCATCAGCGAGGAAGAAGAGCATTACCTTTGGCAGCAAGTACGTGCAGATGTTGGGACCTTCCAGTGGTGCAAAGGAGAACCTTCTGAGGGGGATACCCTTCGCATGATGCTTTGGGAGGGAGCTGCCTAAGCTGCGTTGCTTCTCAAGCCAGCAGGCCCAGAAATGAATCTCTTTTCTCTTTCCAATTTCCAGGTTTATAATGCACCCAAGCCCAAGTGGACACAGCTGTCTGGCAGGAGACTGCAAAACTGGGGTAAATTGTGGCAATAAAAGAGAATTTGCATAGCCCAGGGGAGATTTGAGGGGTCCTTCGCGCTCTCTGTGCTTGGTCGTTTCCTTGCAGACATTTCATAACCCAACTGGGGAACGTTATCAGTGCTAGGAGGAGGGAGGTTTAGGAGGAGGAGGAGGAAAACTGCAGGGTCCTTGGTGCTCTCTTTCTTGCAGGTATTTCATGACCCAACTAAGTAGCATCATCAGTCTTGGGCTTACGACTGAGAGCAGTATTTCCCATGTTAAGCAAAAGGGCCAGTTAACACGAGTGCCTAAGTGAATCATTCGGTCATTAAGTGAATCAGGCTTCCTCCATTGACTTTCCTTTCTGGAAAATGGCTGAAAAGGTTTCAAATGGTGGTCATAATACAACCGTCGTAAATACCTGTGGGTTACCAAGCACCTGAATTTTGATCCCATGCTTATAAGCGGAAGGACTGGTTGCCAGTCACTTTTTTCAATGCCACTTTAATTTGGAAACGGTTGTAAGTTGAGGACTCCCTATATAAACAAATTTATATGGCTGCTCAGCTTGTGTATATAGTACCCTGTGTAAAACACAGGGTACTATATACACAAGCTGAGCAGCCATATAAATATATATATATTTGGCCACCAAAAAAGGCACCAGGTCTTATTTTCAGGGGATGTTCTTCCCCTGACTAACTTCACTTCTGTGTGTCACCCCAGGACACTTTCTCGCTGTCAGAGACCTTCAAGAACTTCTTCTGCGGCTGGCAAGGCTTTCCTGAAAGCCTCTGCAGCCTTCAGGATCGATCCAGAGCTTTCTTATCAGCTCCAGAAGCCTTCAGGAAGGCCTGGCCAACCTTGCTGGCTGCAGAAGAAATGGGCTGACAAAGCAGGTGTCGGGGTGTTTGAGGCCTGTCCAAAGGGGAGTAGTAGGGCAGTTCCACCCACCCCCACCCTAGCTTAATTTTTACTTGTCCACTCTGGAGTGGGCAGGATCTTAATTAGGGCTTATTTGGGGGGTAGGGCTTATATTCGGCACATGTATAAAAATCAAGCTAGGGCTTAGTTTCAGGATAGGTCGTAGGTAGCTGATACCCAAGTCTGTTTTTATATGATAAATAATCTTTTATTTCGTGCCGAGGATATACAAAAAGGGTTGATACAAGCGCATCCCGTTCAAAACCGGAAGCTTTAATTAGACCCTGACCGATGAGGGGGCTCCAAGTCTCTTTTCCTTCCACTGCCTTTTCCTGTGTTTATCCCTGCTGAGATTTCTCTCTTTTACAAATTGGTTTCTGTGGGAAATCCTCTTTCGGGTGCTCTCAGGTCCTTTAAGAACGTCTGAGGGAATAGTTTATTTGTTTATTACATTTATTGGCTGCCCATCTTACCCACAGGGCAACTCTGGGTTGCTTACAATATGGGAAGATAAAATAATATAAATGTAGTGTCACAAAAATAATAAAGATATAGTAAGTTCAGTGTTTTTTCAGCCTTGGTAAATTTAAGGCGTGTGGACTTCAATTCCCAGAATTCCCCAGCCAGCATTCTGGGAGTTGAAGTCCACACGTCTTTCTTCCCCAACCTGTGATCCTCCAATGTGCTAGGACTACAGCACCCAGAATTCCATTTGGGCCCATGCTCGCTTGGAATTCTGGGCAATTGAGCTCCTTTCTCTTTGGAATGTACCATTTGCTGGGGGGAGGGGGGGAATAGGTCTGGTCCATTCTATCTCCTGTCAAAATCACTGTCCTGTTGGTGCCAAGAGTGTTCAGCATTGTGTTTGTGTGTCGCCCCCACCCTGCAGGAGGGCTGCCCCACCTGAAGGGCATGGTGGCAGAGAAATTGCCCCCCTGGCTGCAGCGTTGCGTGGATCGAGTGTCTTCCCTTGGGGTTTTTGGAGGAAAGCCAGCCAATCACGTCTTGGTGAACGAATACCAACCCGGCCAGGGCATCATGGTAACCATTTCCTCTCCCTCTTCTCTTTTTATCTTAGGGTGGGAGATGTCCTTTGCTAACTCTTGGTTTGCTTCAATAGTGGTATTCAGCCGGTTTGCACCAGTTCACACGACCCGGTAGCAAGGATTTGGCATGGGTTGCAGAACTGGTAGTAACTTCTGACTGGCCAGGCCCTTGACCCTCCCAACCCAGTCAGTCCTTATCATCCATGCCCGACTTTGCTGACTACGTTCTTCCCTCCCCAGTCACTCTTTTTTTCTTTTATTTTTTCCCTCCTGACAATCAGCTGTTCCTACAATCCCCTTGCTTATTTACTGCTTCGCCCAGAAGCTTCCCTGGGGCCTAGGAAGGCAGAAAAGGGAGGGGGGCAGTGTGGGGTGCAAAAATGCCCCCCAGGAGGCTTTCCTAAGGCCGAGAAGGCCCCAAAATGGAGCATGGGGGGGTGCTGCATGCCCCCACCAGGCTCCGTCTTTTGCCTTCCTGGGCCCCAGGGAAGCCTTCTGAGAGCAAAAATGCCCCCCCAGGAGGCTTTGGTCCAGAAGGCCCAAAAAACGGGGGGGGGGGGAGGTTGTTGCAAAAAACCCGAAGCCATGCCCGCCCAGTCACATGGCCACCAAGCCATGCCCAGAGAACCATAAAAAAATGTTGACTCTTACCACTGGTTTGCTTGCAGCCACACGAAGACGGACCGCTGTATTATCCCACCGTTACCACCATCAATCTGGGGTCCCACACTCTCCTGGACTTCTATCATCCTGTCACTGGAGAGGCATCTCCCAAAAGCCAAGAGGTGAGGTCCAAACACAAAACTAAAACCATGCTGCAACTTTACAGTTAATCCTCCACATACGATCCCAAGGGAGTCCCAAATTTCCACTGCTAAGCAAGAGTGAGTTTTGCTCCATTTTACGATTTTTCATGCCATGCCATGTTAAGTGAATCCTTGCCGCTGTTCAGTTCGTCACATGGTTGAATCCGACTTCCCCGTTGATTTGGCTTGTCAGAAGGTGGCAAAAGAGGTTCGTGTGGCCCTGGGACTCTGTGACCGCCGTAAATGTGATTTCAGTTGCCCAGCGTCTGAATTTTGATTTTGTGACCATGAGGATGTTGTAATGGTCATAAGTGTGAAAACTGGTCATAAGTCACTTTTTTCAGTGCTGAAGAGAAAAGAAGAGCAAAATAGAATAGAGAACAGAATATAGTAAAACAAAAAATAGAATAGAATTATAATAGAATATTATAGATTACAAAATAAAAGAGAAGAGGATAATAATAGAATAAATAGAATACAATATAGAGAACATAGAATAGATTACAAGAATAATAGAATAATAGAGAAGAGAATAATAGAATAATAGAATAGAATGTAGAGGAATAGAATAGAATAATATAGAGAAGAGAATAATAATAATAGAATAATATAGAATAGAACATAGAGAATAGAATAGAATAAGAAATAGAATAGAAATTCTTCATTGTCCAAGTGGACACAAAAGGAACAGTCACTAAATGAAGGCTTGTCAACCGAGCACTGCCCGCAGCAGCCCCTATTCTAAAGCAGACTTCCTTCCCTGCTCAGTTTGGAGACGGGTGGACTTCCTGGGTGCATGGAATTGGCTGGCGTTCATTGAATGTGGCCTTGTTAAGGCGAGAATCTGGCTCTGGGCCTCTGGCCTAGGAAAGGATCTTTTTCCCATCCGCACTGCCTGAGCTTTTTCCCTCTGCAGAATTCAGCCCCGCGGACGCAGGAAGAGCGCCACGCCTTCTCCATCCTCCTGAAGCCCCGCAGCCTCCTGGTCTTGCAGGACGATATGTACGTGCGCTACCTTCATGGCATCCGCCCTGTCACAACGGACAGCGTGACGCAGAAAGTGGCCAACGCCGGCGTGTGTGGCTGCAAGTTTGGGGACACACTGCCACGTCAGACACGGGTGTCCCTCACCATCCGCCACGTCCCCAAAGTGCTGAAAACATCCATTATCCTCGGGCAGAGGAAGTGACCGGCATTTTGCATGGCAGGGGTGGTGCCCTCTCCCGCCCAGAAGGAGGCGAGAAAGGAAGAGATGTGAGCCCCCCCCCCTCACAATCACCAGCGTTGGGTCTGTGTGTGTATGGGACACTGTGAAACTTCAAATGGACATCGGCATGGTTGGCCCCCCCAAAATTGCTATTTCCCCCCCCCCCAGCATGCTAAAACTATGCAAATAAACTCCCAAGAATTGTATACAAGTTTATTCAGCACTTCCTAATTAGGTCAAGGATGAAACGGTTTCAAACAAGCCAACCATTTTGCCCCCCGGCCAGGGTTCAAACACTTTCAACGATTAAGGTTCTCCAGATGTTCTGAGAAAATGATGTTTATTATGTCAGGAAGGAGGGCCAGTTGCTTATAAAAAAATAGTTTTTAAGAAAAGGAAGAGAGAGGGATTTTCTCAAACTGCACGGAGGCCAATTGGGACTCGTCTTTTCCTGCCACGTGATGGACAAAGTTTATTTTATTGTATTGATTAAATTTCTACACTGTCCACCTCGCCTGAGTTGTGTGATGCTCCCGTTAGCCATCCGTCCATGTGACTAGCAGAGAAGGATAATGGGATCTGTAGTTCCAGTAACACAGAGAGGGGATCGTTCTTTCCACCAAGCTTTTTAGGCACTTTGATTTTTTTGGTTCACCATCTTTTGGGTAGAATAATAATAGGCGATAAATTGAAGAAAGAAAAAATACAGTCACACATTCGGCCTATTTTGATGCTCTTCTTGAGTGCTGCAAACACAAATACCTTTATTTGCACCTGCCTGACATGGCTGCCCACCTGAAGGTCCCATTTCTCCCCTCCCGGATTTGAGATTTTGCAAAAACAAAGGCAAACATTTAACTCCCGGGTTGGCTTCCTTGTTTGGTTTAGTGTAATTGTGATGATTTGGTCTGCTTTTTTGAACTCTGGAGCCCGGCTGTGGTGGCTGTTTGGGGCCAAAGGTTGCATCCCTGTGGGGCAGACTGAGATACCGCTGAGTTCAATCTTGATAAACCTTTCTGACGTTTACACCTTTCTGAGTGATCAGGTTTCTGAATTGTACTTCCTGAAACTGTGGTTGTGACTTTCTTTTCAGCGCAAAGAAATAAAGCCTATTTCGGGAAGTGTTGAGTTAACATTTTTTTCAACCTGAGCCTCTTTAAGAGGAGTGGACTCCAACTCCCAGAATCCCCCAACCAGCAGGTTTAGAAACAAAAGGACCGGTTTCCTATGCCTGTCACTCAAAGAGCCGGGTCAATTGGAAACCGTTGTCCCCCAGGGTTGGGAGGGACCTCAGAGGTCTTCTACTCCAACCCCTGCCCAAACCAGGAGATCTTATTCCAGCCCAGACAAATGGTTGTCCAAGGAAGCCAAGCGGATTTGCAATGTGTGAACCTGGGGTTTTGCAGTGAAGAATTGGGCTGGGGAATTCTGGGAGTTGAAGTCCACGCATCGTAAAAATTGCCAAGCTTGGACACCTCTGTGTTGAAGGGTCTGGAGGCCAAATCATATGTCGACTGAAGGGATTAAGTCTTTTCTAACAAAGAGAAGGATCAGGGGGTGACATAATCATTGTCTTCGAATAATTGAGAGGTTATTAGAGAAAAGAGGGAGGTCAACCTATTTATTATGGATTTATTTTCCAAAGCACCCGGCGGCTGGACAAGAAATAGTGGGCAGAAACTCATTAAAAAGAGAGCCAACCTAGAAATAAGGAGAAATTTACTGAGAGTGAGACCAATTAACCAGTGGAACAACCTGCCACTAGAAGTGTTGGGTGCTTCATCACTGGAGGCTTTTAAGAAGAGTTTGGACAGCCATTTGTCTGGAATGATAAGATCTGCCTTGAGAAGGGGGGTTAGACTAGAAGACCTCTAAGGTCCTTTCCAACTGTGTAATTTTCCAAAGCAGGAAAAGAAGCAACCGACGGAAATTAAGGAGAGAAGCAACCTGGAATTAAGATGCCTGACAATTGATAGTGGAATGGCTTAACTCCAGAAGTTGTGGAGGGCAGCGTAGAGTAAGAGTCTGCTAGTTGATCTTTTCCAGAAGTAGTAACCTATGTTCTGTGCTCTTTATGTTCAATGAACGTCCCTTCCCTGGGTGGGGCACTCACCTTTCCAGCCCCACCAGGCGGCTAAGATGAGGCCCCTGGCTTGGAGAAACGGCAGGTGGCATCCGTGCCTTTGGCACGGTGCCCTGCCGGAGCAGCAGCTGCCACCCAGAGCTGCAAATGGGTTGAGCCAAATCCTTTTGCCCCGAGAGAATCGAGTTACCTGCCAACCCTCCCTGCTTGCCTTCCTGGCGCAGGTGAGCTGGAGAACCGCCGCGCTCTGCTTGAAGAGCAGAAGAAGCAAACCTGGGCAGGTGGACTTCTTCCCCCTCCCGCCAAGCCTGCGCTGGGCGTTTGCACACCTGTTTTCCGTCACGTTGGCCAAGGAGGAAGAGGATGGCACTTTCTGTCTCGGCCCTTGTTTGTCACCTGTTTAATGATTGACAGGCAGGGGAAATGCAGCAGCTCAGGGTGAGGATCCCTGCTTCTGGACGACAGGTAGATGCAGGTTTTCTCTTTCGGGCACGGGGGAGGGGATGGGGAATTGCTGGGCTGCCTGAAGTTGGGGTGCCATCTGAGCCTTGGATGGGGGTGTCGGGAGGGCAGCAACCTGTGCCAGCCCTTTTCTACCACGCAGAAAAGTGGGAGTGGGAGTGAGTTTGCAAAAGCTGTGGGATTGAAAATTGAGCACTGTGGAAATTCAACCAGCTTGTCTGGAGGATCCGTGCAAGGCGGGGCTGCAGGTAGAAGTGACAGGTGATTGATGGACACATTAAGAGGGATTGGGATTTTTCTCTCTCTCTCTCTCTCTCTCTCTCTCGCTGTCACACACGCACATACACAAGCATGTACTGAGAAGCGGATGGCCGGTTTCTAAAGGCGATAACAGCAATAAAAATAAGTATTTTTCTTTGAAGGCTGGTGGGTTGCAGGCAGTGGTGGTATTTGACCAGTTCTGAAGAACCGGTAGCGGCGATGAGCAGTGGAGACCGAACTGGTTCTCTTCGCTGCTCTGTGGTTGGCCTGCCCGCCCGCCTGGGCTCCCATACTCACTTTTATGGCCAGAATTCAAAGCGCGGCTGCTTAGCGCGGCACAGGATAGCTCTGCGCGGCAGCTGCTGCAGCGACCACCGTCATGCAGGCTTGCAGGAGGCAAGTTAGAACGCTTCTGCGCCTGCACAAAGTACATGTTTGGCGCATGCATGCACGCCAAGCACGGCCACCGAACTGGTGGCAACTTTATTTGAATACCATCACTGGTCGCAGGGCTCAGGACTTGGAAAGGGCAGAACTGTATGAAAGGTAGGCTTTTAGCAAGGATGGTCGCGTTATTCAGGGGCGTCCGGTTCTGTCAGGGACTTGGGGGGGGGGAATACCCCAGTGGAAATGGGCAAGGTTGCTCAGGGATAGATAGGCAAGGTGCGCTCTGTGCATGCTCAGAGGCTGCTGCTGGGGGATGCAGTAATAGACATTAAAGAAAGGAAAATTCCAGTGGGAAGTTAAGGAGAATTTCCTAATTATGAAAGCAGTTAGATAAATTGGAGTAAGGCCTTCCTTTCTTCTTTCTTCTTTTCCATCTTCCTTTTAATTTCCTTCCTTCTTCCCTCCCTCCCTCCCTCCATTCTCTCTATATTCCTTCCTTTGCTTCTTTTCCTTCCTTCCTTCTTTCTTTTTCTTTCCCTTTCTCCTTCTCTTTCATAATAATAATAATAATAATAATAATAATAATAATATCATCATCATCATCTTTAGTGAGATTCATAGCCTTTGGGGCTGGTTGGTAGCTCAACAGGAACTGTTCAGGTAGTGTCGGAGGATATAAGCTGTTCCAAGTAGAGTGGGGTTTTTTTGTAGAATCAGGGTATTCAAGTCTGATAAATTCAGAATTTCCAAATAGCAAGGCAGCCCTTTAGGTTTTGCTCCAAGGGCTTCAGTTACAATTGGGGTAACACATGATTTCTTTTTCCAAAGTCGCTCAACTTCAATTTGTAAGTCCCAGTACTTTGTGATTTTTTCTTGCTGCGCGTCTTCAATTTGTGCCTCACCAGGCATTGCAATGTCAATGAATCAACCCTTTTTCTTTTCAACTATTGTTTTGTCAAGTGGCTTGTGGGCCAAGTGCCTGTCCGTCTGAATTCTGAAGTCCCACAAGATCTTGACTTTTTCATTCTCCAGAACCTTCTCAATCTGATGTTCCCAGTAGTTGTTACGATACTCCAACTTAAACTTTTGGCACGGTTTCCAGTGAATGATTTTAGCAACTCAGTTATTATTGTTATTATTTTCACAACAACAGCAGTGGGAGGGAGAGGGAATTTCAGGGGGAAAAATAATAAAAGGTTTGCAAAAGTGTGGGGCTATTTTTCATGTGTAAATAAAAAGCATACACACAGGGAACAAACCCTGAATATAAAATTATAAACTGAAGGAGTCAGAAAGAAAACAAAAAAAGTTGCACACACCTTTTTGAGGGATGCAACTGTTCTCCCCTGGAGCCAGATGAGCTGCTCAGCACGTGCCTGATGTGCTTTGTTAGATAAAAGCAGCCTGTGCATATCCATGTTGTGACTGGCGTTATTTATTCATTCAGCGCCATGCGCCTTCAAGGCTGTGCAGCACTAAAAATAGATTTGCATGCCATAAAGCCGATCCCATGCAATAAAAACAGGTATCCTGGCACCTGTAATTGCAAAGTGAATAATCGGGTCTTTAAGCAGGGATCAAAACTTTAGCAAAGTTGGTGCGGGATTCATTTGGTGGGCAAGATGCTAAAAATCGATATCTATTGTCAAAGTTTGCCTACAAAGCCTGCTTTTACCTTAAGAGCTCTTCGGAGGCTGGCTTCTTTCTTTCCTTCACTTTTTCTTTCCTTTTGTTTTTGAAAAGTCTCCAGAGGATTCTCCAGATAAGGCTGGCGAGAGGATTTTGCCTTCTTCCAAGCCAGTGGGAGCAAACCGGAGGCCTTTGGGGTCTTCTCCAGCCCTCAGACACCTCCAGGGCAGTTTGGGGGCATCTTCTACCACGGAGCCACAAGGCCAACAACTGGGATGCAGGGAGGAGCTGTGAACGTTGACTTTTTCCCGGAGAAGCGGGGATGCCACAGATGGTCCGGGGAGCTGAGGATGCCAGTAAATGCTGCTTGCAACTTTTGCACGGTGACTGTAGAGAAACGGACCAGGTGAGGGGAATGACCTTCTTAGAAGGACAAAGAGTCCTTGTTTAGCAACCACCATTGGACCGGCAGTTGTTAAGTGAAACGGTCACTAAATGAATAAATCGCCTGACTGGAGTGGTGCTTTCCTTTTCCTTGAGAATGCTGGGATAACTAGCAAGAAGGGAATGAACGTTTGGTTTTACATTCATTGGAGAGAAAGGGACTGTAAAAAAGCAAGCAGGCACCAAATGTGGAATAGTCATAGAAAGGAATGTCTCAGGGTTCCAGTTAGCACCCCCAACAGAATCTTAAATTTAAAGAACGGCTTCGGGGTTGACAGAATGTGCTTTTGGGGGATTCTGAAAGGCTCCTAAAACTGGCTTTGGTGCCAGGCCTGGGCTTTTTTTGGATGAGAAGGGCTGCTTTCAGTCCAGGCTGTCTGATTTTATTGATGGTTTTAATTATTTTATCTTGGATTGGATTGTGTAAAACCGTCCAGAATTGTTGGAGTGCGTGGCTATAATAAATGCAGTGCACGAAATGAATTGTGCTAGAAACTGTGGCAAGGCTTTCTAAGTTTATGCCTGCACATCCATCAGCCAATTTTCCTACTGAGCTGACAGAGCGTGGATGAAATTACCTTGAGAAGAGTATACAGAAGAGAGAGAGAGAGAGAGAGAGAGAGTGGGATGGATGGTAGATAGATAAGATGGATGATAGATAGATAGATTAAAGAGAGAGAGAGAGAGACATAAACATAAATAGAGGATGGCGAGATGATAGATAATAACAAATAGATGATAGATGGGTAGATGGGTAGATAGATAGATGGATGGATAGATGTAGATAAGGATGGGTAGATAGACACATACAGAGAGATAAATAGATGATGGATAGATGATAGATAATAGATAGACCGATGATAGATAGATGAGATCAATAGATATGGATAGATAGATGATGGCTAGATGATAGCTAAGTAATAACAGATGATAGATAGATGAGATCAATAGATTAGATAGATAGATAGATAGATAGATAGATAGATAGATAGATAATAGATAGAGAGATAGAGAGATGGAGAGATAATAGATAGATAGATAGATAGATAGATAGATAGATAGACAGATAGATAGATAGATAGATAGATATAGATGATAGATAAATGATATATAGATAGTTGATAGACAGATAGATAGATAGATAGATAGATAGATAGATAGATAGATAGATAGATGATATAGATAGAGAGATGATAGATATAGATGATAGATAAATTATATAGGTAGGTAGATGATATATATATAGATAGATGATGGATAGATAGATAGATAGATAGATAGATAGATAGATAGATAGATAGATAGATAGATAGATATAGATGATAGATAAATGATATAGATAGATAGATGATATATATAGATAGATAGATGATAGACAGATAGATAGATAGATAGATAGATAGATAATAGATAGATGATAGACAGACAGACAGACAGACAGACAGATAGATATAGATGATAGATAAATGATATAGATAGATAGATGATATATATAGATAGATGATAGATAGATAGATAGATAGATAGATAGATAGATAGATAGACAGACAGATAGATAGATAGATAGATAGATAGATAATAGATAGATAGATAAATAGATAGATAGACAGACAGACAGACAGACAGATAGATAGATAGATAGATAGATAGATATAGATGATAGATAAATGATATAGATAGATAGATGATATAGATAGATAGATAGATAGATAGATAGATAGATAGATAGATAGATAGACAGACAGACAGATAGATAGATATAGATGATAGATAAATGATATAGATAGATAGATGATAGATAGATAGATAGATAGATAGATAGATAGACAGACAGACAGACAGATAGATAGATATAGATGATAGATAAATGATATAGATAGATAGATGATATATATAGATAGATAGATGATAGATAGACAGACAGACAGACAGACAGACAGACAGACAGATAGATAGATAGATAGATAATAGATAGATAGATAGACAGACAGACAGACAGATAGATATGGGTAGATAGAATGTTTGGATGGATGTTTGGATAATCAAATGGACGGATGGAGGGTAGCTGGAGGAGATGGACTGACAGATAGAGGCACCTTGTCTCTCTGCATGCCTTCCCTTTCCTGATCCCTCTTCTCTTTGGAGGAGGGCACCTTTTAAGAGCCCCTCCCCCATCTGTTGCTGGACGGATGTTCCTGACACAGGTGCCTCTGCTTTCCCAGACAGGGAATATTCCTGTCCCTTTTCATTCAGAAGGAAAGAAAGAATCGGGGCTGGGTGGAGGTGGGGGCATCCATCTCGGTCTTTCATGCCCTGCCTTTCCCTCAGGGAGGAGGAGGCCTGGGCCCTACAGAAGAGCCTTCAGGACGGCGTCTTCCGTTTCCAGGACTGGCTCCAGGCGGCTGAGACGGTGGCCGCCTCCCCCAGGTCCTCCCAGGTGTCCTACGCTGGCTTCAAAAAAGAGCTGCAAAGGTTCCAGGTAAGCAGAATTCTGCTCCTTCTTCCGGATTTTATGTTATTTATTAGATTTGTTTAAGAAGAGTGGTGCGGTGGCCTAAAAGGCAGAGCTCTTGCATCACAATCAGGAGGCTGTGAGTTCGATCCTAGGTAGAGGAAGATATATTTCTCTCTCAGGGCACAATGAGAATATATCTGCTGAGAAAAACTCCGCCCTGGCAACAGGAAGGGCGTCCAGCCAGTAAAAAAATCAACTACATTCAATTGCCCCGCAAGGGATTATGCGGTTGTTAAATGATGATGATGATTACATTTATTTAATAAACATCCTGGCTGCTGTTTTTTTGGGGGGGGAGGGTCATTTGTTTTGGCCTTTTCAGTCTTTCAGTTTAGGAAAACCAAAAATACATTAAAAATATTTTTAAAAGAAAAATGTATTTCTAAAATGATTTTTAAAATTAATTGTGTACTAAGTACATTTTTAAAATTAAAAATAGTTTAAAATTAAATGTGTTTTTAAAACCTTTTAAGGACTACGTATATATATTTTAAAGCACATTTTTTTAATAAAATGAAGCATATTTTTTTAAAAAATAATTACAGGATGTCCTTGACATGTGACCACAATTAAGCCCATAATTTCTGTGGCTAAGGGAGACATTGGTTAAGTGAATTTTGCCCCCTTTTATGACTATTCTGGCCACAGTTGTTAAGTGAATCACTGTGTCAACTCATCAAACATTTCTGTGTCTGTTTTAGTAGTTGCCATTAAAAATGTGGGGGGGAGGAAGGAAATCTGGAAGAGCCGCGCAGCAGTTTGGAAGCAGAAGTACATTCCGACTCTTCATCTTTAAAAGATTGTAGCTAAACTACCAGAGCTTTTGCCCGGGAATATATTTCATTGGAGAACGTGATTGATGACACCCAGCCCGTGAAGTTGTTCAGTTGGAGAATCTGATTTATGGCACACCCAGGGGGGAGGCGGGGAAACAGGGTAACAAGGAACTGTAAATGACGTGGGCCAGTGTTGGCTTCATCCAGGGCAGGGCCAGGATGTCACCTCTAATAAATCCTGTCATGGTGGAGATTGACTCTGAGGCAGAGGAGGAACAGCCGACAGGGAGTGGAAGTGTGGCTCCGGAGGTTGTGAAGGAGGCTGAGGAAGGGCAGAGGCCGGCTGAGCAGTCAGAGGAGGACCCAGGCCCATCCCCTCTCCATCCTAGGGCACGCAGGGAGGAGAAGATAAGGGAGAGACGTGGTCGGGAGGAGAGGGCCTTGATCCTCTTCATGGGGTGCAGATGTGACAACTGAATAAAGTTTGGACCTGCATACTGGCAAACGCTGGAAACAAAGCGTGGAAATATCTCTAGCTGGTCCTTCCCAGGGTGTGTTATCTATGGACATCCTCCAGCCCTTCTCTTGCCTGGTTTGTGTTGCTTTTTTCCTTCTTCTTGTAACTGTTTGTGTGGGAGTTTTTTGTCTTCTGTCAAGTATATTCGGAGCTTGTAAACAAAGTGAAGGAGAATCAAGATTTAATGAGGGCGATTGCTGGTATCCTGAGAGCAGGCCAACTCTCCTGATACGCTGCAGTGATAAGTTAGTAGCCCCATTGTGAAGTGAATCTGGTTTCTCCCTTGACTCTGCTTGTGAGAAGGTCGCAAAAGGGGGTCACATAACCTTGTAACACTGCAACCGTCGTAAATATGAGTCACTTGCCAAGCGCCTGAAAATTGACCCTGTGACTACAAAGATGCTGCATCATCAGTGCTAGAAGGTGGTTAAGTGTGAAAAATAGTCCTAAGTTGCTTTTGTCACTGCTGTTGTAACTTTGAATGGTCATTAAACGAACTGTTGTATGTCGAGGACTACATATAATTGCTATTATTATTCATAGTATTTTAATATTTATTTGTTAGCCACCCAGAGTCATTCATTGGAGAGGGGCGGCTGTGTAAATTCGTAATTTATTTTTTCATTTGTTTGATGATACAAAATACAAAGGAAAAAAACCCAACAAAAACAGGAAATGAAGGAAAGGAAAAGGAGTGAGAAAAAGGATTTGTGTGTGTGTGTGTGTGTATCAATTGAATCGATAAATAGAATAAATAGATGGAAGGAATCCTTTGAAATCTATGTGCTTCTTCCCCGTTTTCCTTGGCAAGGAAGAGTTACGTAGCTCTCCAGATCTGTGGAGATCCCTGAGATAAACGCAGCTCTTTGGATGGGCAAAAAAAATAAAAAATAATCACAAGGAGCCAAAAGTCACAGCAAACAAATGTAGCATTGAGAGGCCTGGGTACACCTTCGTGGGACAAGCAGGGGGTGAACAGAGGCAGCTTTGTGCTCCGAATGTGTCTGGCGAGGCGTGAAATCTGAATCAAAAGGCAAGAAAGAGGCTGCAAACTAAGGGCCCTAGAGATAGAAATAGGAGAACAAGGTTGGAAGGGACCTTGGAGGTCTTCTAGTCCAGCCCCTGCTCAGGCAGGAGACCTAGACAAGTGGTGTCCAAGCTGGGAACTTTGAAGGCAGGGACTTCAACTCCCAGAATTCCCCAGCCAGCTGGCTGGGAAATTCTGGGAATTAAAGTCCACAGATCTCAAAACAGACAAGGTTGAAGAATAATACCATGCTAACTTTGTTTATTTAGACTTTTGTAATATTGCTGTCATGCCCCTGTTGGAATGTGATTCAGAGGGGGAGGCTGAGCAGCTGACAGGGATTGGGAGTGGGGCTCCATTGGCTGTGGAAGAAACTGGGGAAGGGCAAGGTCCGGCTGGGCGGATCAGGGAAGAGGTAGAACAAGGGAGAGGGAGTTCAGAGGAAGAGCCAGGCCCCCCCTTCTCTTCATCCTAGGGGACGCAGGGAGGAACGGAGAAGGAAGCAACGTGGGCCGTGTGGCTTATGGGCGAGGAAAGGGCCCTGATTCCCTTCATTAGCTGCAGCTGGGAACACAGTGTTTAAAAAGGGAAGTTGCACACAGTTGGGAGCAAATCGTGAATTTATCTGGTATTGTCAAGGCTTATCCGGGTTCCTGGTGTCTTCCCAACTGTGTGTGTTTTGCTGGCCTTTCAAATCTGCAATTCCTTCTCCTGCCCTGTCAAGTTAATTACTGCAGTGTGGTTTGTGTGGATATTTAGTTACAGTCTATATGTAGTTTGTTTTCGGACTGAATTTCCTTCACTTAAAGGCTGTTCCTGGGAGAGTTTTTTCTCCAGCCGAAGGTAACCTGGACATTGGGGCCCAAGTTGGAGATAATATAGGGACTCTTCTTGCTTACGTGACTGTGTTGCCTTTGTGCCACGCCCCTTTGGGTCATCACAATTGCATTTATATTATTTTTTTCTTTTAATATTGAAAGCTGCTCAGAGTTGGCAGCTGGTAAGATGCTGGCTGGGGAATTCTGGGAGTTGATGTCCACAGGTCTTAAAGTTTCCAAGGTTGGACACCACCTGATTAGGCACTCTACACTATAAGCCAGTCCTTGACTTACAAGAGTTCATTTAATGACCATTCAATGTTACAACGGCACTGAAAAAAATGACTTACGACCATTTTTCACGCTCATGGGCCTTTGTAGCAGCCCCTTGATTGTATGATCAAAAATTCAGATGCTTGGCAGATGACTCATATTTACGACTGTTACTTATGACTCATACTTATGACCGCCGGGTTCCCAAGGTCATGTGATCCCCTTTTGTGGCCTTCGACAAGCAAAGTCGATGGGGAAGCCAGATCTACTGAAGAACTGGGTGACTAAACTTATCAAATGCAGTGATTCACTTAACAACTGGGGTAAGAAAAGTTGTAAAAACAGCAACAAAACTCGCCTAACCAATGCCTCACTTAACAACAGAAATTTTGGGCTGAATGGCAGGTCGTAAGTTGAATGCCTGTACCATTCCGGACACATTGCTGTCCAATCTCTTCTTAAAAACCTTCCAGGGATGGAGCGCCCAATATTTCTGGTGGGAAGCTGTTCCGCAGGTTAATTATTCGCATTGTCATACATTAAATAAATAGATTAAAAAATTTTTTTTTGAAAAAGCAAACCTAATAGGTTGGTGGATGAGCGATGTAGAAGGGATGTGAACCCGGGCTGGGATTCAAATTTTGTAACTGTTAGGGATAACATTGGTTACCTAACTTAGTTTGGGTAAGATAATATATATAAACTATGTTAGTGAGTATAAGTGTATGTATCACTTTAACTATTAAAACATGTATTTTGGGTGCGGTTGTAAAATCACCATAAGAGAGAGCAAGAGAGCTCACTGTTTGCTGGCTTGTACTGGAGAGCTGACAATGTTGGATTGATGGTGATAACTGCGTGTTTTCCCTGCTGTTGCTGAAACGAAGAAAAGGGTTTGATTTTCTTCATATCTCTCACTGCAAAAGAGATATATTGCTGGACGGGTTATTTGTAAGTTTACTGACCTCTATTTTCAACACTGGACTTTGCAACTGATTAATCCCTGGATGGACTGAACTAGTTTATGACATAAGGACTGTTTTGACTATGCTATAACTCTTGCTGGAATAAAAAACTATTTAACTGGCACAATGTATCTGTCTTACTGAGTGTAAACTACAACAACGTTTATCTCACATCATTTGCCTGTCTGC